>JZKD02S1750974.1:355845-382379 GCA_000966675.3 Picea glauca
ATATATATATATATATATTTCATTAAAACCCATATACAAAATAAAAATACAGTTTATTTATTCATATTATTTTATTAATAAATATTTAAAAAAATATAAATATAAACAATGTTTAAAATTTTTTAAAGATTAAATAACAATTTAATTGGATTAAAATACATAAATACACTATTATAATAATATATTAGTAAAGTAGTAATACATTATTAAAGTATTAATACATTAATAACACATTGTTACATTAATGTAATATATAAATTAAATGGAATACAACATATCCCATCATCGTGTTAGAAACAAGCCTCTCCCCCATTGAGAAAATGAATATGACTAGATGCCTAATGTATAAGAACAAGTTAAACAACATGGAAGACAAGAGGATTCCCAAAATTTCTTCAAAATTGAGTTCTAACCACCATTGACTCAAGCAAGGATGGAATAAAGATGCCTGGTCTTGGTTAAACTATTGGGGAATCATGGAAAACACCATTTTGCAAGATAAAGATACCATTAAAAAAATTGTGAGATCAAAATTTAAGCATAAAATGTGGTGTGATAAAGAGTTAGAGAAAAAAGGAAAATCAAGGTATTATAAGGATGTAATCAACGCTAATCTAGAATATCAAAATTATCTACATTTTTGAGAAGTGTAAAGAAAAAAAAAACCATTGCTAAGATAAGAAAAAAATCTCACGAGCTCTATAGTGAAACTGATTGTTGGTCAATTCCTAAAATGCCATGGGATGAAAGAGCATGTCACCTTTGTGACACTGAGAAGTTTGAATATGAAAATCATTTTCTCTTATTTTGTCAATCCTATGCCGAGATTATATATCATTTTAAAAATATTTGTCACACTACCAACCTTCCTAACCTCTTAACTAAACAAAACTATGGAGATCTTGGAAACCTTCTCTTAATGTTGTCATACTCACGTGACATAGGGTTGATTATTTTATGCTACCACTATAACCTCCAGGTGCGTCCACACCGCCCACAAGCATGGGGCACGAGTAAGTCAGGGTAAGAATCCAACTTCAGACCTCCTTTACATATTTCCTTCATTAACATGACACTTGCAAGTCAATCTACACCCCTACGGGCAATCTAAAATTGAAGGACATGGGGGCGAGACTTGATCCACTTATGTGTGCATGGGTCATGATATCATTTTTATTATAATCTCTCTAGGTGCGAGCACACGTTCGACCACTACCTCAAGGTACCCCCATGGCTTCAGGTACAGAAACAAAATTCTAAAGAATCTCAAGTAATCACTTACCCTCTTAAGGTCTCATAGACCAATTCAGTCGTAGTAGAGGTTAATCATCATCATCATCATAAACAACAACGACAATATATTAATTGATTTAAAAAAAAATATTAAACAATTTTGGTAATTTTGAAATGGATAAAAAAAGAATTTAATGATAAAATTTCCTTTAATCAAATTAAATTAGAAATTTTGATAAAAAAATTATTTAATTTGGAAAATAATTATAATGAAAAATATTAATTTTATTAACAAAATAATAATTACCTTTATAAATATAAAATTATATTTAATTAATTTATTCTTTAATAACCAATATCTATTAGGGAAAAAAAGGTGTAACAAATAAATGGCTTAAATGACTTAAATTAGATGATTTCTTTTAATTAATAAATATTTTAATTAAAAATAATAATTTATACAAGTTTTAACCATCATAAAAAATTATAGAAATTTAAGAATATAAATGAATAAAAATGAAGCTTAACTTTATAATAATTAAGAAAAAAAGATTAAGCTATCGACATAAGTACTATACAACAATTATAGTGCTATAAAACATATAGCAAGTAGTGCTTATGAATAGTTCCAGTTCCATCTCGTATATGAACATACACATTTCATCTCAAACCTTAAAAATACCAACAAGGAACCGAGTCGATCTAGATAAAATAAAGAAGATTTTCCACTCGATGCGTTTAAGCATTAGTTATCACAAGGTTCAAAATAAAATATCCTTAAGTAACTTTTAAAACATTAAAAAAACATAGACATAGTAATAATTATTCCACTGGGTGCACTCTTTCAGAAATATGGTACTCACAATGCCTATTAATGACGAGTCCTATGCACTTAAACATTGTTTATTTCTTCCACTAAATAATTACAAGTCCCACTCAAAAAGTTTCACCATATCCACCCTTATCAAGTTCTACAAACCCCAAGATGTCCTTTACGGCTACCATGCACCCACTTGAAATACAAAGCCACATACTTTCTCACAATTCAAAATCCATGGCCCTGGCCACCCATGTACTCCAAAAAATAAAAAATGCTCTGATACCATTTTGTAACATCGCCCGACCACCAACAGGTCGGGTAACGTCACCTCAGACAGAGCTCCTTTCCATAAATATTCACATATAATCTTAACAGGAAATGAAAAAGATAATATGAAAACATACATGCAGTGAAACAAATGATATTATTACAAGAATCACAGACATGCACTTAAATATATCATTTAACCATTAAGCACATAAAATATACTTATCTCTTAATTGAAGTACACCAACTACATGTAGACCTTCCATGAACCTCCCAGCCTTAGACCATGTTGTTCATCACTCTCAACAGTGGGTCACCCCCGAGCTAGGACTAAACTCCAACGAGCAAGGGATTCTTAGGCTAGGCAAGGACAAGAGGAAGTTTCATAGTACAATAGGAAGTATTTCCTCCAAGGATCCACTTACGCCCACCGCTTATGCCCACCGCTTACAGACTCTCCTTCCCCACATGCATGTCCCACTGCAAGAGTATAGAACTTCATTGTCACACAGTCCATCGACTTCTCTACCTCCCTTTCCTAGGCTTCAACAATAGGCTAGATGAAATTCTCAGAGCTATGTAGATGCTACTGGACTCCCTCCAGGAGAAATCACTTCCTCGGCACAGTCTCTCACCTGGAGAGAGTTTATTACAGGTCTGAGAACCTGCTTCTTCAATCCACACTCTATCACTTGGGGAGAGTTGTTCACAAGCTTGAGAACCTGCTTCTTTATCTACGGTCCTGACAACTCGCTTCTTCATTCCCGTTCCTCAACACAAGATCATGGTGATGGCAATAAAAGAAAATGGACGTGGGAACGGTAACGAAGGAACAATACGCAGACAAACTGGAGGGTACAGGTGCAACAAGGGTATCAATTCGTCTTGTTATAGAGGTTCAAGTGGTTGGGTAAATTCAACAATGGTATTCAAGGGTTCTCATGTGCTTGTCGGGTGCGTTGTTGCAAAATCGAAAGAAGATGAAAAAACCGTAAGAATTCCCACTTATATTTTCATGTGCCTAGGATGACACATGGTTCTCATGAACTGCGTTCCTCTCCACTTGGAGTTCGTTCCCTTTTCCCAAAGGAACTTAGGATGTCATGGTTTATTTCCCAAATTTATTATTTCTAGGAAATACATTATAATATTCCCTTGGATTAAGCCCTCAAGCTTAGCCATTTTCTCCTAGCCTCTCATCCCCTTTCCCTTACCCAGCCTACTAGAGCTTAGTCCCCCAAATTTTTTTCTTTATGGTCAGTCTACACGCAACAATGTTGTTATATTAATAATTATGAATACTTACATGTACAAAACAAACTCGTGGCCTTTAACATATAGGATCTCTGACCTAATAAGCACATAAGCCTCCTAGCTTATAAAACTTGGCTCACCAGCCTACAAAATATGTTACATTCATAATCACAACCATGGCTCGGCCTTGGGATGTTCCAATCCCCTCCCCTTATTTTTGGACTGTCATTATTTCAACTCATTTACACAACATCAATAAGATTTTCAAAATCTTAAAAAAGATGCGGGTATTCTTCTCGCATAGCATCTTCTTGCTCCCATGTTGCATCCTTAGGACCGTACCAGGTCCACTGGACCTTTACAATCCTTATGGATCGATTATGGAGTTTCTTGCTTTTCCGGTCCAGTATGTGCACCATATGCACTTTTAAAGTGCCTTCTTGCTCCACCTAAATCACATTCTAATCAATCACATGATTAGCATAAGGTATATGTTTCTTGATCAATGAGACATGAAATACATTATGAATAGTCACGCATGAAGGAAATGAAAGCATATAAGCTATTGGTCCAATTCTTTCTAGAATTTCAAATGGTCCACAATATCTGGCTACTAACCTAGAATAGTTTCCTGGCTTTAGAGAACTTTTGTTGGTTTTCACCTTCAAGAAAACATGATCACCCACTTTAAACTCCTTGTGGCCTCTTCCTTTGTGAGAATATATTTTCTTCCTATCTTGGGCATCCTTCAAATTTTTCTTTATCTTTAACAATTACTCATCCATTTCCCTGAGAAACTATCGCCCAATTATTTCTCTATCAGCTGGGTTTTCCCAACTTATTGGTGTGTTTCACTTTCTTCCATAAAGTGTCTCAAATGGGCTCATCTTCAGTGATGCTTGGTACCCATTTTTGTAAGAAAACTCTACCAAGTGTAGGTAGTCTTCCCATCTGGATGGTTTGTCTAGCACATACATTGTTAACATATCTTCTATCACTTGATTTACTCTTTTTGTTTATCCATCAGACTCAAGATAATAAGTTGTGCTAAAGTTCAGGTTCGTTATGAACCCCCTGAATAATCCTCTCCAAAACTTAGAGGTAAATTTTTGGTCTCTGTCACATAATTGTCTTGGGAATACCATGAAATCATGATACGTCCCTCATATAAATATCAACAACATTAGTTGTCTTGTAAGTTGTGAGAAACTTTTCCCTTCAAATTTGATTATCCTTATGTGATTATCCTTATGAGTGTCCAACATTATTGTTATAGAACTTACCACAAAATAAATTATAAGCACTAATCTTGCAAAGATATTGCAAAAAATAAATGTCAAGAAGAAAGAAAATCAAAGAATGTTACTGGTTGTGGATTTAACGAGACTACCTTGGAGGTGAATCGCAAGGAGTTCTAGAACAAATGCTAAGATCTGTAGAGAACATGATATTTTTGTGAGATTGTGGGAACTTTGGAATAATTGAGATTGTGGGGCATTGAGCCTCATATAGAAGGTTGAATCTTTGTAACTCACCATGTTGAGTCTTTAATGCATGAAAGTTTGCATGCATCATCTCAGCTTCATTGATAGAGAAGAATTATTTTCTTAATAAAAGCATCATTTGAGGAGGTCTAAAAAATGTATGCTCAAATATCAATTGATAGTCTAATGGGGAAGACTAGCTAGCTTAAGGAGAGAAACAACTAGATATTGAAAATAACATAAAGACCATTTATATTCATTTTTCTCTGTATTTATAATGAGTTACAAAATTTAAACAGTATTTGAAGTCGAGAATGCCACTTTAACAACTCGTTAAAATATAAAAGACCAAATCAACTATTAATAAATACAATTTCATATCACTCTCATATATGTTAGATTTTTTAGCTCGGGGGTACTCCACATGTTTTGTCTTATATGCGGATGTTACCTTAATATTTACACTACCAGACACTTAACTTTGTAATAGGTTTTATAAAGTTGTTTTAAGTGGTTCTTTTATTAAAGTGACTTTTTTAATAAAGTATACCTTCTATTTTTAAAGTGACTTTATTTTCATAAAGCACTTATGTAATAAAGTGAAATTCACTTTAATTTTAAATGAGACATTTTGGAGGGAATGGATCATGATCCTTGATCTTGAAAAAGGCAAGATCTAATCTTGGCCTTTGGATCTAGGGTTGAGGAAGGTGAAAAGACACTTTTGGGGGGGAAATATCATTTTCAGATTATAAAAGAATGCATTGGGTAGTGTACAAGACATGTTGTGAAGACATTGGGAATATGTTGAGAGAACATCCGGAGGAGAGTTAGAGAGATTTTTTGAGCATGCTCGAGAGAGGAAAGTGAGCAACAAAGAGGGAACATTTTCCAAGGAAGGAGGGCACGAATCCCGAGAATTTTTTTTTGTGAATTTTTGGCTGAAATATTTTTCTGTTGTAAGAGGTCGTACTATACAGATTCGTACAGTCTATACAGTCGTATGGATTTGGCACAAAACTCTATGCATTTCAGGCATAGATTTCGAGGCAAATTTTTGTTTTTTGTTCATTGTTTTTGGGTTGTATGGAATAGTCCATACAACCGACTGTGGGCATGGAAAACGAGGCAGAAGGAGGTCATACAACAGTACGGTTTTGGCATGAAAAACGAGGCATATTTTTGTGGGACAAATTTCGTGCTGTGAGGTATTTTCCTTGGATGGAAATGTGGGTTTACTGTTGTTTTGTACTTTCCTGAAGCATAATAATAATCTCTCTCTCTCTCTCTCTCTCATTGGGTTTCCCCTAGCATTTGCCTAAATTTCTGAGTGTTAATGGGTTGTTGTCCACTGTGTTTTTTTCCACTGCATGTTTTGCTAAGCAATGTGTATTTCTTCTTATGGAAATTTTTGAATGTGGATTTTTTCATTTATGAAGTTTATGAAGACAGTTATATCTAGGTTTCTAAGTGTTTGATAGAATTTCAGTTTGTTGATTTTAGTCATTAAAAATCTACATGGTATCAGAGCTTGTGCTTTGAAGTTTAGTGCGAAACATTTGACACTTGGAACAACAAGTGATTTGTTGTTGTATTTACTTGAAGAAGGTAGAAAAGGTTCTTTGTCAGGTGGACAAAGATGACTTCCAACATCAGGTTTGAAGATAGATTGGAGGGATCTCCAGCTACCTGTAGTGGAAGGTTAGAATCAGCAGTGTTCTCAAGGAGAACAAATTGTGGTCGTTTGCGAACACCATTGTTCCCCTACCTACTTCAGATCCCATAGCTCTTGATTTTCATGAGGTGAGGGAAGATAAAACTCAGAGAATCATCTTGGACGGGGTCAGATACCACCTTATTCCACATTTGGCTGAGAAGAAGACAACCAATGAAATGTGGGTTACACTGAAAAACATGTATGAGGCTAAGAATGAGAACCGAATAATGTCTCTCCGAGACAAGCTACATGAAACTAGGATTGTCAAAGGAGAGAGTGTGGCCACCTACCTCACCCAGGTTTCATAGGTGAAGGACGAGTTGGCAGCTATTGGAGAAGCCATTCCTGACTCAGAGTTGTTGTAGATATCCCTCCAAGGCTTCACCAAGGAGTTGGAAGTTTTTTTCATGTGTGTGGTGGGGAGAGAGAAGCTCCCTGAGTGGAGAAGATTATGGGATGATTTTACACAGGAGGAGATCTGGGAGGGGTCTCAAGAAAAGGCATTGGACAGTGCAGACGACAAGAACGTTTCTCTTATGGAAAAGGGAAATAAGAAGGACATGAGAAAGGTGAAATGCTTTGCATGTCACAAGACTGACCACTATGCTAGTTAATGTCCGAACAACAACAAGAAGAAACTAGAATCAAAGATGTCAGCTTCAACAAAAGTTGTAGAGTTGAATCAGAGATTTGAGAAGGAGTTCTCTCTCATGGCTGGTTCCATGGGCAGTGGATGCCTAGTGTTCGAGGACATTGAATCTTGGTTTGTGGATTGTGGTGCTTCTTAGCACATGATCAGGTTGAGGTCAGTTTTCCTCGATCTTACAGAGATGGACTCAGACTATAGCGTGAATTGTGGAGCCGGCCCACAACTTGCAGTAAAAGGGGTTGGAGGGATGAGATTCCAACTAGATTCATGAGGTCTTCTGGAGGTTGGTGAATTGTTATATGTTCCAGAGTTGACAACTAATTTTCTCTCAATGTCAGCTTTGGATGATAGTGGATTTGGAGTTGTTTTCAAAACTGGACATGTGTTTTTGTATCATGTGGGAGTAACTGTTGACCCAACAATAATGCTTGGTGTCAAGTATGAGGCCTTGTACAGGTTGTTGGGTAAACCTGTGTTGGGGTCCAGTGGATTTTTGGACTCAGATACGATGTCAGAGAGTTGGCAGGTAGCACGAGAGAGATATTTGATACATGGCACTCAGTCTTCTTCTGAGACTCTCAAGGGACTCAGCTGGCATGAGTCGACAGAGTTGGAGGCTCAAGAGAGTGTGCAGTTTCCTAGGAGCATGTATTCAGTTTGTGGTATAGCGGAGGTAGCAGCAGAGGCTTCCAGTACAATGGGAGTTGTGGCTTCATGTTCACAGGGAGCAGAGAGTTCTAGTAGAGAGGGAGAAACTATGGTAGCTGATGAGATGGAGACAGATTATGGTGGTGATACCAGAAGTACCTCCCTCGCTAAGAGGGAGTGTTAGATTTTTTAGCTTGGGAGGTACTCTGCATGTTTTGTCTTGTATGCGGATGTTACCTTAATATTTACACTACCAGGCACTTAACTTTGTAATAGGTTTTATAAAGTTGTTTTAAGTGACTTTTTTAATAAAGTGTACCTTCTATTTTAAAGTGACTTTATTTTCATAAAGCACTTATGTCATAAAGTGAAATTCACTTTAATTTTAAATGAGACATTTGGAAGGGAATGGATCATGACCCTTGATCTTGAAAAAGACAAGATCTAATCTTGACCTTTGGATCTAGGGTTGAGGAAGGTGAAAAGACACTTTTAGGGGGAAAATGTCATTTTCAGATTATAAAAGAATGCATTGGGTAGTGTGGAAGACATGTTGTGAAGACATCAGGAGGATGTTGAGAGCACATCAGGAGGAGAGTTAGAGATATTTTCTGAGCATGCTTGAGAGAGGAAAGTGAGCAGCAAAGAGGGCACATTTTCCAAGGAAGGAGGGCACAAATCTCGAGAAACTTTTTCTGTGAATTTTTTACCGAAATATTTTTTTGTTGTGGGAGGTCGTACTGTACGGATACGTACAGTTCATACAGTTGTATGTATTTGGCACAGAAATCGAGGCATTTTGGGCACGAATTTCGACTTAGTTTTCTGTTTTTTGTTCGCTATTTTTGGGCTGTACGAAACAGTCTGTACGGATGACCGTGGGCACAGAAAATGATGTAGAAGGAGGTTATACAACAGTACGATTTTGGCATGGAAAACGAGACAGATTTGTGTGGGATAGATTTGGTGCTGTGAGGTATTTTCCTTGGCTAGAAATGTGGGTTTGTTGTTGTTTTGTACTTTCCTGAAGCATAGTAATAATATCTCTCTCTCTCTCTCTCTCTCTCTCTCTCTCTCGTTGGGTTTCCCCATATTGGGGTTTTCCTTGGCATTCGCCTAAATTTCTGAGTGTTATTGGGTTGTTGTCCACTGTGTTTTTTTCCGCTGCATATTTTGCTTAACAATGTGTATTTCTGCTTATGAAAATTTATGAATGTGGGTTTTTGCATTTATGAAATTTATAAAGACAATTATCTCTAGGTTCCTAAGTGTTTGACAAAATTTCAGTTTGGTTTGTTGATTTTAGTCATTAAAAATCTACTATATATATATATCCTCCAAAACATATAGAATATATATAATGGATTGTCTTTAATAATAAGTTTTTCTATTTTAATATTTTCACTCTCTTATTTTACCATCCATGAATCATGGAGAGATATTTAGAGAGTTTTCAGCAATTTAAGTGGATTAGTGATTGAAACAAGAACAATCATAGAAAGGGACATCAAAATTAACACAAATAAAATATACACTCATGCTTATCTATATTTATAATGAGTTACAAAATTTAAAGAGTAGTTAAAGTTGAGAATGTCAAATTAACTATTGGAAACACAATCCATTAAAGTTACCCACGACATAATATGAATAGTCAAGTAATAGAAACCATGGTAATATACCCTTTGAAAGATGAATACAAAGGTCAAACTCATGTATTTATACATGTATCTTATTAATGAAATGTATTCCAAGTTTATCCATCTTCGTGTTATTCTATATCAAAGTGAAAATATGCTATGGTATTTGTCCATAGCAGGGTAATTCTGAGCATTTTACTTGGAAAAGTGTCTCTTTGCAGGAGATCCTTATGCTTTACATTGATTTGCATGAGGCCTTTATGCTTTACATTGATGTTTGCACCGTCCTCTCTCTTATTTTTCTGAATGAAATAATATTTTCCTAGGGGCACACCACTATCGATCGCATTACCCACCTGCAAGAACCCCGATGAAGGATTTTATCCATCTCGATCTCCACCAAACCCTTCATCCTTGAACAAATGAAATTCTTCAATTGATTTCTCTTTTAATACAAATCTTCTTAAACGTTCTGGCCTCCGTGTGAGCTCTGTCTTGTGGAAATGATAGTAAACCCTCGCGCGATATTTTAAAGGCTCTCGTGGCTTTTGACCAAGACTCATTGCCCAACTTGAGTCCCATATCTTGAAGCACTTGCCTCCAGATTCAAGGCATCTTCATGTCCGCTACTCATGGTTTTCAATGTGGCTACTAGCTGGGTTCGACTGATCTTGTTCTCTTTGAAGGTAGACCCGAGAGAAAGAGACTATTAAGGGTGGTTAATGATCGCTCTCATCGATAGAGGACGTGAGAAAGGTGTTGTTGCTGGCGTAGTAGAGGAGCTGAAGAGTCGATGACGTGAGGAGGGTGTTGTTGCTGGCGTAGAAGAGGAGCTGAAGAGCAAAGACCCTGTGGCGTGGTTTCGGAACGAAGAATTGAAACCGGCCGACCTTTTCCATCGAAATTGTTTGTATTAGAATCACTCGAACCAATGATAGCTAAGAAAAGAAGATAGCTTGAAGTTTCTCGATCTCTAGCTCAAAATGCAAAGAATGTGAGTCATCCCATCTGGGAGGTCATGATTAAATAGGTCCAGAATTCCTTCCACCTCAAGTCTTCTCATTTTCAAATGTCTGCTTAGTTATGAGTTTCTAACTTTATAGACTTAGAGCAGCCAAGCATCTTCCATTTCTCCAAGAACTCGTAGCTATTGATTGACTAGCGCCATGATTTAGATACAACAAGACATTGTAAACCTAAATCATTTGGAAATCCTAGAAAAATACTCGAAGTCATTGCCTTCAAACTATGTGCTGGACGGAGGACTGAATTTGGTGCTCTTTTCTAGAAACTCTTTCTCGGAAAACTTTCCGAGTAACCCAATCTTACAATATTGAGTCTTTTGCGAAGCCGAAGCCTAAAGCACCTTAAAGACTTTAGTGCATGGATTCTAAACCCAAGACCGAGTAGCCTATTTCGAACTTGTGACTTTAAGAGGATTTTTGGTAAGACTGACAAGCAAAAATGTTTCTAGTAAAAGAGTTTCATTGTTGTAGAAAAGAAGCCGTTGATAAGGCCAACAAGCAAAATAGTGTTAGCAAAGGAGATTCGGTGTTGTGAATATTTTGTTGGTAAGACTCGTATAAAACCACCATCAAAGAACTCTGTAAATATTATGAGCCAAGCGATCCCCAACCTAGGAAAGGAAAAATAATTTTGACAGATCCACTGTCATCTAGACTCCACTTTCCTTGTGCAAAATGCATTGAAACCTCACTTGAAATTGAATAAGGAGGTCTAAGGATATTGATGTTGGTGTATTACAATTGTTAAAGAGTGGTAATTCAGATTGGATCATAATATTATTTTTCATCTATCTTGATGTTTTATGGGTGAAAACAATTGGTGGAATCAACTTTCAGAGCCATTTTAGGGGTTAGTTTCAATTTGGAAATTAGGCTCCAAAAATCCATCTGAAATCTTATGGAGCCATTTTGAGGCATCAAATGACACATTTTAATGGTCCAAAACTTACTATTGAGAAAAAATCTAGATTATACACACTAAGACCTTTCCAATGGTGCAATAATAGACTCAATTGAAGTTTGTATACGAAAGTTATGCCTATTTATATTATGCACACTAAGACCTTTCCAATAGTGCAATAATAGACTCAATTGAAGTTTGTATACAAAAGTTATGCCTAGCGTATTGATTGCCATGGTGAGAGTGGATGCCAAGTCATCCCCTTTTACTTAAACATGTAGGGATAGACACATAGTGGATTTTCTAGAACTTTCTATAAGGTCAAAACCTAAAAACTAATTGAGGCTTCAAGAATTCAATACCGAAACGCTAGAGGACTATCACGCTATGTTAAATAAGGGGCCTCTAAGAAGAGAAGGGGCTACATTATTTTTCATTATATATTGTTCCACATCTAAAAAAAACATATGAGAGTGGTATTCTATGAGCATATTAGAGGAGGAAAGATTCTGTAGCAACCATACAAGCCACAGTATCCAAAGAAACTCCACAAAGAGTGCTTATTTCTTTATACTTGCATTCAAGGAAAATAGAGTGGAGAGACCTCACCTTCTGATTGGTTTTTCTCTCGTATTAGGTTTCCTAGGTCATATATTGTGTTTATTTATCGAAGGTGCGAGAGCATTTATTTTTGTTCTCTATTTTTCACATTTCAACTATTTCATAATTTTTAAGCAAAAAACCAGTAATTTAAGAATCTGTTATGTAAAGGAAATTAACCCTCACAATAAATACTTCAATCATTTATTGGATATGTTGTCACGATATGTCCAATGGAATATCCATGATATTTTACATATGACATTGGTATCAATGCTGGTGTATTTTGGGTATTTGTGGAAAATTGTGGAGATCGAGGAATCGGTTTAAGAAAAAAGTCATAGATCCTTAGATATGGATGACAAGTCTTTTCATAACAACCCTTTTGATCTAGTACAAGAAAGATTTGCAAAGGTGGAAGAGAAATTTGTTGACATATATCACAATATATCACTCATCATGGTGTCTCTACCAAGCAAGCTCAGACCATTCAGAGAAGTTGGAGGCTAGAAATCAGAGATTGGATCACAGGGGAAATATAGATATAATGAAGACCTAGAAAATGAGTAGTGGAAATAACCCAAGGAAGAGATGTTGAGTTCGAGTGCCATAAAAAATCCACAATATTTATTTAATATGGAAGCTAAAGTGGACATAAATCCATACAAAGGTGATATTGATGCATTAAAATTGAATAATTGATTGTAGCAACTAGAAGTTTATTTCAATGTTCACCATGTAGATGAAGATAAAAATATATCATTTTCCATAATGAAGTTAGAGTGCCATGATTTAACCTAGTGGGAAAGCCATACAAAACACTTAATATGGAGGGTGATTCTCAAGTAAATAAGTGGGAAGATTTCAAAACTCTCATTAAGTCCTAGTTCTATCTTATTGGGTATGTCGTTGACCAATGGATCCATTGGAATTACTTCAAGAAAAGGAAGGGGTGGAGTGTACATGAGTATGCCACTCAGTTTATAAACATGGACACCATGTTGGGTATCTCTTGCAATAACCCATATGTACTCCTCAAGTATCTAGGGGGTATACATAGTCATATGTGAAATCAAGTGATGCTTTTCAAGGTAATGACAATGAACAAGGCACATGGAAAACATAGGCTACAATAAAGGGAAACCAAGTATTTCCAAGAAGAAAGAGCCCCGGCGTGAAGCTTCCAAGGAGGGGAAGAAGAAGTGGAATGGGGGGGGAGAATAAGAAGATGATAGGAACTACACATTAGTGAAAGAATCCCAACAACCATTGCAACCATGACAATTTTGATGGTCACATTGAGGAAAAGTGATGGAAAATACATCCATAATTGAACCCAAAGAACCACAAGAAGGAAGGAAAGAAAAATAATCTTCTAGCCATGGATTCAATCATTCAAATTGAAATTAGCTCTAATGTGGATGAGAATATTATCTACACATCAATGCAAAAGGAGGTGAATCTAAGTATCCTTAATCCCCTAGAAGAGATGGAGATGACCAAGATATTCCACATCAAGATTCAGATCAAGAAGACCAAGATAGATTCTCTATTTGACTTTGTTTCATAGGCTAATATCAAAGAAGTGGATCTCATCAACAATCTTGGATTGAAGATTCGTGATCATCCTATCTCCTATCCATTGGGTTGGGTAAACAATGATGGAGATATCAAGGTAACAAAATAGTGCAAAATTCATTTTTTAATTGTTATGTACTAGACAAATCCCCATGTTATGTATAAATCCCCTTATTAATCCCTAGATATTGAATTATTACATTTATAGTGTTATATTTTTATGTCGTCTAGAACCCTTCTTTGTACCCTAATTTCATTATAATTGTATCATGTGTCTCCTCTATATATATATATATATATATATACTAAGGAGAACTAGTTTTAAGATCATCTTATCTCATATCACATTGTATTATGAATTGGATATATTCTAAAGGGGTTACACCCTTTGAAGTGGATTGTACTCATTAACTCTTTAACATTTTTTAGGCATTGGATCATAACATTTGGTAACAAAGCATTGATCCTAGGGTTTTGCTTCTTCAAGAAAATCATCTTGAAATTTACGCTATAACATTTTTTCTAGGATGGTTCAGACAATTAAATTTAAATGTTACTTAGAATACATATCAAGGTACCTATGCTCAAATAATAAGATTCTAGATATTATACTTTTCGATATATAGCCTATGGAAGATAGGGTTTTTGACTCATCCTCAAATTTTCGCTATAACTTTTTTTATGAGAGGTTTCAGAGAGTGAAATTTTGTAGATATTGAGGATACATTCTAGTGTATGTTCTTTCAACTTATAGTTTTCTATAATTTTGGATATATATACCATGGAAGACAAGGCTTGTGACTAATATTGAAATTGGTTTTAAAAGAGTCAGCTTGGCATTTTCGTTGTAACAAAGAGAATTACATGTGAAATGATTTTTAGATTTTGAATCATTATATATATATATATATATTGTTGAAGTTGGGGTTGTTTACTAATCCTGAAAGTAGTCTTAAACAAGACATTTTGGTATTTTTTCTATAAAGTTTTATCAGTGAAGGTTCATAATATAAAAAATTTAGGAGTTTAAGAAATCATATCATATTACAATAGGAAAGACTTTCATACTTAGAAGGGTTAAAATTTCAGATATATATTAGGACAAAGGCAAATCATACAGTCATAATCTAAATTAAGGGATTGAAAGGTACATATATTACAATTGGCATAACGTTTTATTGGAATATCTATTTTTGGTGATTCAAAATTTGTGATAAAGAGGAAAAACATAAGAGTTATTATTTTTTCACATGGAAAAGGTTTCTAGAAGAAATAATACTGGTACGCATGAAAAATCAAACATGAATTTCCAAGAAAATGAATACTTTGAAAATAGGATTACCCAATTAAAGAACCGAGTTGATGAAATGAGCGTTAATATGTTGAAACCAATGGATTTAACAAATTCTCGAGAATACCTTAAAATATAATTGGAAGATCAAATACAAAATTAATTGTATGGAAATATGAATGACATGGAAAATAAGATGGATGAAAATAAGGAAGAGATGAAATGAAATATGTAAAAAATGGAACAAAATATTATGGAAGTCTTAATTGGGAGGCTACCTAAAAATGATAAGGTGTCTGAAGGGAATCATGAAAATAAAGGTAGTATTCAGGTTGAACAACTTTCCAATAATAAGATTTTTTCAGGGGGGATTTAACTCCAATAATGGAGTTACTTATGGAATGTCTCCAAAAGGAGTGAATCTTCCCAAGGTTGAATTAAGGAAGCTTGATGGAACATGAGTATTTACTTGGGTGAACCAAATGGATAAATATTTTGATCTACATAATATTATGGATGATAAGAAAATGATTCACATAGAAACCTTGAACTTTGAGAATAAACCATATAAGTGGTATCAATGGATAGTTAAAATGAATCCTCCTTTTTATCATTATACTTTGGGTTTATTTAAAAGAGACTTAGAAGAAAAATATGGGAAAGTTTTGGAACATGTCTACTTCATTCAATTGACAAGAATCAAACATTTAGGTGATATTGAAGATTATAATTCAAAATTTCAAGTATTGGCCACAAGAGTGGATGACATAAGTGATGAAGATTTGTTGGAAGCTTACATGGGTGGATTAAAAGAAGACATTAAACATGGGATTTTCCTAATACATCCTACAAATATTACGGAAGCTATGCAATTCTCTCATCATATTCAAGACAAAAATAAAGCTACAAACAAGCTTACCATTTGAGCATACAGATTAAGAAAATATTGTTTTGGGGTTCATAGGTCAATCACACCTCAATCGAAAAGGTTGACATCACAAAAAATGGATGAAAAAATAAAAATGGATTATGTTTCAATTGTGACAAAAAGTAGAATAAGAGGTATAAATGCAATCAGAAGAAATTATTCTAGATAGACTATGAAAAGGAAGAAGTTCAGGAATTGAAACCATCACAACATCTAGATACAAAAGATATTATTCCAATGATATATTTTCATGCATTGGTTGACATCAATACTACACAAACCCTCAATATACAAGGATACACAAAAATAAAAATGTAACAATGTTGATTCATTATGGTAGTACCCATGACTTCATAATTTACAAAATAACGAAATATATCAATTTCTTTGTATTTCCAGCATCAGAGTTTCAAGAAATGATTTCATATGGAGGTATCATCAATTGTTCTGGAAAATTCCATAGTATTCATATCAATATGGGGGAGAATTTTTTAGCTAGCACCATGATTACCATTCAAATGGGTGGTGTTGATGTTATATAAGGGGTCTAATGGTTACAATCATTGGGAATATTGACCCTTAATTTTCAAGATCATTTCATGATATTTTTGTTTCGGAAGGCAAAACAAATGAGCTTAAAGGTATCCAAGGGAAACCCTATAAAGTGAAAATCTATGATAGCATGACAAAATTACTCAAAAATGGATACCATGGTGTAATTGCACAATTGTTCTAACTAGATGTTCTATCATCTATATCCTCTACTCCATTGAATCTCTAAATAGTTATCAACAATCTCTCTAAGGTATTTGGAGAAATTCCTAAAAGTATTCCACTTGCTTGAGATCATGACCATACTATTCATCTACAACTAGGAAGTGCACCACCTAACATTAGGAATTACGTGTATCCATATGCATAGAAGAGTGATATTGAGTGTATCATCCAAGAAATGTTAGAGGTTGGAATTGTTATCCCCATTTTGTGGGATAACTAAGGAGATAATGTGTCAATGCCCTCAAGTTGTAGATATGGAGTGAAGAGATACGACATGACTAGCAATGTCCACTTACACATAATAAATTCGTCTTTATCACGACATTGTGATCCATTGTCAATGCATCCACCACACCAACTAGCCTCTGGAAGGAACATGGGTCTTTCTCCATGCAGTACAAGTCAGGTATTGTGGTAGGTAATCACCCTAATATTTGAGGAATTTAAACATGTTGTATTTAATATTCTTTTGATTATAGAACACATGCTTGGACATTATCCTTTTGACCCTATTTCACCGTGGTGAGTGTCATAGATTTCCTAGTAAGTGACCAACCTTTGGGAAAGGTTTCCAACTAGGGATCCCGTGATGGGTTATCGTAGCATTCCCGACCATACTTACCACTTTTCGCTCATTAATTTCCCATCATATTAACCTCTTCTAGGACCTTTTACTTCAGTGACCCAAGAAGGGCATGTACCTCATTTAATGGGAAGAAGGGGATGAAGGCCCAAGGGGATGGTTGCTCGAAAAATATAAGAGACTAAAATAAACCTTATAGATGCTCGCCCAGTTAGGTATTGAATAAAATGAACTAATTCTATTGAAACGATTAAATACGTGCATAATATCAAACACACAATAAATATACCACTTGAATACAAGACTAACATAAGTTCTTTACAACTCTTTACAACACTTTACATCGTTACCCCTATGGCACTTTGTGGACCACTTTGTTCAAGTGACATTGTGTTACTTTCCCCCAAGCCATTCGATTCAGTAATGGGAGTGCACCCATGTTTCAATCATTAATTAATTAATAAATAGAAATAAATGGGCTTGGAAAAAGGTTTCATTGAGGAAGAAGGTGCCACAAACCCCCTAAAAAGGATCCCATAAATGAGACAATATGATCCCTTGTATGTCATGAAAATAATTGGCCTATGAAGTATAAATCCCTATCCACATCATCATCCACTACATAACCTTGAAATGCCATCCTTAGGATCATCCCCTACTTGAGGGTTTTGGTCTATCCATTAGGACTTTTATGATACCCCTCCCATACCTAAACTTGGTCAATTGTATAGGATCTTGTAGCATTTGTTTAATTTTATGAGGAGATTTGATGCACATGTTTAGGTTCCTTGATTATTTGATGTTGTTTACAGTTGTCATGATATCTTTGAATTGATATCTTTGGAGGGCGTACCATTTTATTTTGCAAGACCTTTCTTGGTGGCCAATTTTGGGAGAACAAGCCTAGATCGGGATTCCATGGGGAAATAATACCATAGTTTGGATGTTATACGGCCAAAAACCAGATCACAAAGACATGCCTTTGGAGGATTACATGGCATCAGGGAGGATCTTACCCAACCCCTATTACTCAAACAAATTTCCTAGGAGAGGAAAAACGTCATCTTTTGACGCTTCACATCATGCTTGAGGGGGTTTGGTGGTGATGGAGTTATTTCACATTGACACATGACATGTTTTAACTAGAGGATACATGGATTGACCCTATCACATGAACATGAGGCACAAGGAGCCCAACCGACCTATTTCTTCGTCTCCAATGACTTGGAAAAGTGTTAAAAACGTCCCTTAAAGGGGTGATGTCAACTTAATTTTAGAGTTTTCTAATGTGTTAAAGTGAAAACTAAATATCATTATTCGGTTCAAGGGTTAAGATAAGGTTTTTTTACCCCTTGTCTTATGCTTTAACCTTTCTAACTGTAAAAACTATTTTTTAAGACTTTTGAATAAATAATGATCACATGAATCTCATTTCATAACATAACTCTCCCATTGTGAGAAGTAATTGGTTAAAATTTCTGCTACCCTTGGGGATTTTCTCTCTTTTTCAATTTTTCATGGTTTAATTTTCTATTGGTTGAAGGAAGTGGTGTGCTACCTCCTATGGAGTATTTCTCTTGCATATTTGTGGAAAACTATTGGTAAAGTAGAAGTTTATTTTGTTGATTCTTTGTCTAGTTGAAGGGTTTCGTATTGTTATTGTCTCTTTTTATTAGTTGCAACATTAACTAGTTGAACTTATTGGGGAGTATAAGTGCATACAACCCAACTAATCTCATCAATTTTTTCTTGGAAATAATTTGTTACTTAAGGAAGTTCTAGGAGAAGTAAAAGGGCTTACACCCTTCTAGCACTTTTCTAGTTAGATTTACTTGAATTGGGGAGTAATAGAGTTTACCCCAAAGGAATTAGTATAGTTAAATCACTCTTTGACTCCATAACCCAATAGTCAAGGCACTAAGCATTTACTTTTTTTCATCGGTGAAATGAAATAGTGCATTGGAAAATGTGAATTTTCGTCATTTCAACTTTCTTCAATTTGGGTTTTTTTCCTCGTTCCTAGAGCACCTCTTAGCCACTAGGAGTCCCCTCCAAAGGGATATTTCTTGATACTATTATAAAATTTCATATTCATCCATTAGTGATGCATAATCCCTAACACTCTTTCACTTATAACTTGTTTTTCAACCGTCATAATTAGCTAAGAGTTTGTCACTTTCATCTACATGGTATAGAACAAATTTTGGGTGAATTATTTGTGAATTTTGGTGGATGAATTCAATTTTGTAACAAGAAGTTTTCTACGGCCATAAGGCTTCAAAATATTTCTACAAAAACCTTTTTTTACATCCTTCTTTCATTGCTTAATTCTTATGCTATCTTACTTTGGTTGATCTCTTGATCTTTCAACTAGAATTTTAGAAACTTATTTTGCAGAATTCATTATCTTATTTATTGCTGATATATACTTTTACTAACTACTTAATTTAGGGACAGCAATATTAACTTGATTTCCATTATATAATTCGGCTTGTATCACTTTTTCCTTGTGTCTAGGGAGGTAAAATCAACATTTGCAGGGTCTAATACTTATTGGAAATTGTTGGATACCATAAAGACCTTAATAAATCCATTATCCACACATACAAAATTGACCTATAGGGGAATTCATTCATACATCACAATTTACATCTCATTCCCCCTAGGGTCACCAAGATTCCCCCCTTGAGGTGAACACTTCACCTATAAAGTGATGGGAATACCTACCTCAGGTGATAGTGGGTAGGTTCTCTATTAGTTTTCACCATTTAATTGTTGGGTCAGGATTTTCCCAACCTAGAAATTGTGCGATAAAATTTTGGCACCATTGTCGGGGAGGATTTTGAATCCTCTTCTGAACCCTAATGACACTTTGGAAAGATTTCCAAAATCCTTTTCCCTAGCTTTCCTGGAGACTCAACCTAAGGGGCTTTCCCTTTTTCACCTTTTGATGAGCTCTTCTTGAAGCTCATATGGTGACTCCACCTTCACAGAACCTTTCCTCTTCTAATCCTTTTCCCCTAGGGAGGTTCAAACCTTCTAATGTTTACCAAATAAGTCCTCCCCTCAAGTATCCCATTGTCAAAACCGTCTTCCACGGTAACCTTTCCCTTTCCTCAATGGATCATGCTTGGGCCAAGGGCCTATACAAACTCCTTAGCATGGCCACTACCCTGGATACCCCAACGTAATGCCAAAAGTGTCAAACAAGTGGTTTGAAAAGTTCCCAGAAAACAATGTTGTGACTATTGAAAATCATCTCTACAACATAGGTCGAGACATGGATAATGAAGGAATTGAGCATAAGGATGTATCCATGAATTTATTTCCTTCATCATTGACTAAATAAGCTGTAGGATGGTTCAAAGGCCTTCCAGATAATCATCTCACATCCTATGAATATTTTTCCAAGTTATTTAAGAGAATATGGTCAACAAAGAAAGATAGTGGGATGCTTGTAGCTTAGTTCAATAAGATAAAGAAAAAGGAGAATGATATTGTGAGTGATTTTGATACCATATTTGATAGGTTGTACAACCAAATCTCGACAGAGTTTTTTCCTAAAGCTGCATCGGTCTGTATCCTTTATATGAATTATTTTGAAGGGAATGTTTTCTTTATTCTGAAGGAAAATAAGCCCAATTTTTTGGAACAAGACAAAGAATACAGTGTTGATATTGAAGATAATATCCTTGATTCGAAGGTAGATCCTTTTCATTACTCTCATGTCAAGAAAAAATTAAAGAATAAGGCTTCCAGTAGAAGTTCTCATGATCTGATTTCCCTCTTAACTTAGAATATAGATCATATGAGTACTCAATTTTCCCAAGTACAGAACCAGATCATGAGTCATTTTACTACTGTGGAAATAATCCAATATTCTCCTAGACCTAAAATTTCTAGACAACAAAGAGATTCCACAGGTTGGAAATCAAGGCCTGAACATGAGGAAAAGGCCCCTGATACTTTGAAACTAGTTGGGATGGTCGAAAAAAAATCTTGGTTCCTTCCATGCCAAGAATCTCATAGAGAAGATGAGTGTCCCCAACGAGATGAAAATTATTCCGACATTATGAATTTCATGGATATGATCTATACTTTTGTAACACACCAGACCATCCACAGGATGAGACATGCCACTCCGTAGATGCTTTACTTAGCTTTGAAACCATCTTTGTAATATTCCCAACCTTCAACAGACAAAGCCATGCTACTCCCGAACACTCTTTCATGCTCAAATACCATTTTGTAACATCCCCGACCATTCATGCCGAGCCACTCTACGTCGGAGAACACATTTTTTCTTTGTGTGGGACGTACTGTAACATACTTAGAATCCTAACTAAGTTATGTCACATAAATTTCTAACTGCATGCAATTAAAACATATGCACACACACAAAAATCTTCTGGAAGCTTTATATATATATATATATATATATAATGTGTACAGAAAAATACGCTATGTAAATGCATGAATTCACACTAAAATAGTAGTAAACATATACATGAAAAATATACATGCAATACCCATAAGCATGCAGACAACTAAAATCACACATACGATAAACCCATAAAAATAACATGTGAATAACAATGCAGCATGTAAATTAATCACACAATTGACACGTATCTTTGTGAGAATATCACCAACTGTGTGCAGACCTTCCATGAACCTCCCAGCCTTAGACCACACTATTCATCACTCTCAACAGTGAGTCACCCACGAGCTAGGACTAAACTCCACCTGGGTAAAAAGGTTCCTAACCAGGCTAAAGGTTCATGAACAACAAGGAAGACTCCATCTCAGGTGCTCACTCAACTAACAGCCTACAGTCCCTCATTTCCCACATGCCTATCCCACAAAAGAAGGTGTGCCCCTTCTCTTTTCAATAGTCCCTCGACTGCCCTACTTCCCTTATAGGGCTTCAACAACAGGCCAGATAGGAAGTCTTACAGCCCTGCAGTTGTAGTTCAGAACCTTCAGGAAATCAATCCCCAACAATTCTCTCACCCAAAGAATTGCTCATGGGCATGACAACCCACCTTTTCAATATCCCACGGGCCTAACAAACCGCTTCCTCAATCCCGCTCCCAAGCTAACAATTACCCAACAGAAGGCTCTAGATACAGGTTCAGGTAAAGTCATGAAGATACAATGATAGCTCAATCGCTGCCAATCGTTGTGAATGGTTCGAATGATAGGGACGTTGCCAAAATGAGCTAAGTCCCAGCAATATGTATGCATGCCCCCAAATTGACACTTGTCATGTTGGATGCTACTTTGGCCCACTTGTCTCCAACTTTAGAACTTCGGATAACATAATTATCCATATTTTATGATTTAAGAAATATTAATATAATATTCCTTAACTTAGCCCCTTCCCTTTCCCTAACTAGTGCAATTTAGTCCCCCGTATCTTTTATCATGGTAGGTCTACGCACAATGATGTATCTTATATTAAATATGAGATATGTACAAAAACAGGTGCATTGGCCTTTGACATCTAGGCTCTCCAGCCTGATCAAAACATAAACATCCTAGCTTATAATACTGGCTCACCAGCCTATAAAACATATCAAATACACAAATCTCCTTGGCCTCTACATCGTGCACACTTAAGATGTTGTGCAAGGTATCCCAGAATGTGTACACTTCCTCATTTTATTGCACAACACATGCACGCACTATGCCATGAAATGTGCATACCAAAATGATATCAAATCAACTCACCAACTTATGTACATTTGTATTGTATTTGTAATTGGGTTCAGCCTTAGGGATATTACAATCCCCTCCCCTTATTTATGCAATGTCCTCAGTACATCATGTACCCATGTACAACTAAATTTCAAAATCTTCAAAAAGATGTGGGTATTCTACCCGCATTGCATCCTCATGCTCCCAAGTAGCGTCCTCAGGACTGTACCAGGTCCATTGCACTTTTACAATCCATATGGCTCGATTTTAGTGCTGTTTGATTTTCCGGTCCAGAATGTGCACTAGACACACTTCAAAAGCACCTTCTTGCTCCACCTAAATCACATTCCAATCAATAACATGATTAGCATAAGGTATATATTTCTTTAGCAAGGATACATGGAATACATTATGAACAGACATAGATGTGGGCAATGAAATCATATAAGCTACTGGACCAATCCTCTCTAGGATGTCAAACAACCCACAACAACTAGCTGCCAAATTTGAACAATTTCCCAACTTCAGGGAACTTCTGTTGGCTTTCCCTTTCAAGAATACATGGTCACCCACTTTAAATTCTCTTGTGAGTTCTTCCCTTATCAACATAGATTTTTTTCCTGTCTTGGGAAACCTTTAAATTTTTTTTTATTTTCAACATTTTCTCTTCCATTTCCCTAAGCAATTTTGGCCCAACCAGTGCTCTATCTTCTGGGTTATCCCAGCTTACCAGTGTGTTTCACTTTCTTCCATAAAGTGCCTCAAATGGGCTCATCTTTAGAGATGCTTGGTACCCATTGTTATAAGTGAACTCTACCAAGTATAGGTATTCTTCCCATTTTCATGGTTTATCCATCACATACATCCTCAACATATAATCAATCTCTTGATTCACCCTCTTTGTTTGTCCATCTGTTTCTTGATGATAAGCTGTACTAAAATTCAAATTTGTTCCAAATCCATTAAACAATCCCTTCCAAAATTTTGAGGTAAATTTTGGATCTTTGTCAGACACAATTGTCTTGGGTATGCCATGTAATCTAGCAATCTACCTCATATAAACATCAACAATGTTTACTGCCTTGTGAGTGAGCTTAATGACAATAAAATGGGCATCTTTAGTAATCCTATCCACCTACAAGGCCCATGAATGATCTCACCTCTGTCACATTCTTTGGCACTGGCCATTCTCCAATGGATTATAACTTTTCAGGGTCCATTGTTATCCCATCCTTTGAAATGATGTGCCCCAAATAGTGAATTTGCTTCTGGTAAAATGAGCACTTGCTCAATTTGGCATACAATTGATGCCCCCTTAATACTTGCAAAACCATCCTCAAATGATGCTCATGATTTTCTTCTGACTTGGAATATATGAAAATGTCATCCAAAAAGACAATGAAAAGCTTGTCTAAATATTCTCGAAAAACACCATTCATTAAGAACATGAAAACAATTGGTGCATTTGACAACCCAAATGACACCACTATGAAATCATAATGACCATACCTTGTCCTGAAAGCAGTATTGTTGATATCTTCCTCTTTAATCCTTACCTGATGGTATCCTGACCTGAGATCTATCTTTGAAAATATCTTTGCATCCTTCAATTGATCAAAAAGATCATCAATCCTTGGCAGAGGATACTTGTTATTTACACTCACTTTATTCAACTATCTCAAATCAATGCACAATCTTAATGTTCCATCTTTCTTCTTCACGAACAAGACTGGGGCACCCCAAGGTGACACACTTGGGTGTATATACCCCTTCTTCAGAAGATATTCAAGTTGTATTTGCAACTCTTTCATCTTTGGTGTACTCATTATGTAAGGAGCCTTTGACATTGGAGCTTCTCTAGGCATTAGATTTATAGAGAAATCAGTGTCCCTCCTTGGGGGTAGTCCTGGTACCTCCTTGAACACATTTTCAAAATCTTCCAGGACTGCATAATCTTCCAAATTTGGCACCTTGTTTTTAGGTCTCTGCCAAATGAGATGCAATTATTTGACACCCTTTTTTGTAACATTTCTTTAGCTGCAATGATGAAATCTTTCTTATGGCTACTGTTGTAGGAAAATCTCCCTGCGGACAGGTAGATCACCTCAAAGAGCTAGACCCTAACTCTAAGACAGAAAGTGCTTAACGTGGACACTGACTTCCTTTCAAATMTATACAAACTAATACATGAGAAGGAAGGAGAATAGCAGTACCTTTTTATTGACGTTTGTCCCTGCATGCTCCAAATCGAGATCCAAACTCTCGCTCCTCGCAGAGTCCTGTAGACAAACAAAGTATGACCACTTCCTACTCTATTGATATTAGCTTGAAAATAGATCTATCTATCAATGATAAGTTCATGTGAGATCAGACACAAACTAGAAAGAAACATGCCAAGCATGTCATATTAATGAGAATGATGACAACAGTACTTATGATTGTAGATGCGAATGCGACCGCTTCATAAAGTCCCCTTTGTCTAACCCTTGCTCAAAAACTCCACGATATGAATGATGATAGCTTCACCGATTGTTCCCTATGAGATCATAGGTCTCTTGCCTCCAAAATATCTATGTTCCAGCATCACTTATGAGATCATAAGTTTGATGTGATTCTCTCTTTTCCATCTTCTTTCACCATTAGAAAGCTTGCTTATATAGCCTTGGAGAGGCTTTAACCACTTGAGATATCCTTGGGGAAGTTGAGGATTTGCCTCCTTCAATTGAGGATCTACACTAAGATCATGGCTGGACTAGGGATTTGAATCCAACTTCCTTCCAAGAATGAAAAGATCCTTCCCCCATTCATCTCAACAACTCAACTACTACCCAGAATAGGTAGCGCTCCCTCAAAAGGACCATCAGAGTGTTGTAGTGCTCTTTAGTAGGCTTTAGGGGGCCGCCATTGCTTTCAAAATCTATAGCGCTCCCTCAAAAGGGCTAGAGGATGTTTATAACGCTCCCAAACAGTGTAAGGGGGAGTGTCGGCACTCCTAGAAGAGGTATAGGGGAGTGCTCTCCTCCAAAAGCTCAGTTTTTGAGTGTTTTCAGATGGAAAAAGGTTTGCAAGCCTGCTGACTCATTTCTCCTCTTCCAAATCAAATGTTTAAGGTGTTTCAAGTGTCCTTCTCATGTTGTTATAGGCATGACATAGGCATCATGGCAACATGCTTCCCTCACGCTTGCGACACTTGTGAGCAAAATGTGACACTTGCGACACTTATAATGATGACACTTGTTGTTATAACCCTAAAATGCACCATACAGGTTTACCTGGCATCAAGCCAACTCATGCCTCTTCCTAGCCAAAGCCATGCTGAGTAAATCCTCAAAAACCACTTAAAAACAAGCAACCCGCGCCCTAACTTCTCACTGGGCGCGGGCATCCGCTTGCTGTCCTCTTACTGCACGCGGGTATCCGCGGGCTAGCCCAAAACAGC
>JZKD02S1750974.1:397953-423709 GCA_000966675.3 Picea glauca
CTTCCTTCTAGTGGGTGCTAGAGAAACCAGGGAGTTGGTGCTTCCTTCTAGTAGGTGCTAGAGAAAACAAAGAGTTGGTTCTCTCAACAAGTTGCAACTCATATGTATGATAATGTATAGAATGTAAAGATTACTTATCATATAAAGAAGAAGAGGTTTTTACCCTTTATGGGTTTCCTCAGGAAATATCTACCTCTATGTATCTCATATGTGTGAATAATGCTAAATGTTCTATTGCTTACTTCCCTGCATTATCATGATTGTCATTGAGTGCTCTGTAAATAGTTTAAAATAAGAATAATTGTTTAAGAACAGTAACAACGGATTCACCCCCCCCCCTCTCAGTTGTCCAACAATTGGTATCAGAGCGGGCTCCTTTTATTTAAAGGTAGATCTGTAAGCTTAAACATGACAAGTCATGAAGGGACTTCAGCCAGTAAGCCTCCTCTATTTTATGGAACAATTTTTTCCTTTTGGAAGGTTAGAATGAGAACATACCTAATCACCTTAGGTGTTGATGTTTGGGATGTAGTAGAGAATGGATACATAAAGCCTGTTGTGCTAGTTTCCAAGGACGATAAGTTAGAATTTAGCTTTAATGCTAAGGGAATGAATGATATATTGAATGGACTTGTAGAAGATGAGTTTCTAAAGCTAATGCATCTTCAAACTGCCAAAGAAATGTCGGATAAACTTATTAGCATCTATGAAGGAAATGAGAAAGAAAAAGATGCCAAACTTCAAACATTTAGGTAGAAGTTTGAACAACTAAAGATGAATGAAGATGAAATAGTTAGCAAGTATTTTTTAGGAGTTGAAGAACTTGTGAATTCCATGAAGGGTCTTGGTGAGAAGTTTGAAGAATCAATTTTAGTTAAGAACATTTTAAGATCTTTGCATGATAAATTTAATCCAAAATCTTTGCAATAGAAGAACTAAATGATATTAAAACTCTGTCCATTGATCAAATCCTAGGAACTTTAATTTCATATGAAATGAGAATCAACAAATATAAATCCATTACTAGAGAAGAATCTTTTAAAGTAGACAAGGATACTGATTTAGATTTAGATGATATTGAGGAAAAATTTGTGAGAAGGTTAAAGAAAGGATCAAGAAAGTATCAAGGAAGGCTTCCCCTCAAATGTTTTAACTGTGGTAAGATAGGTCACTTTGCAAACAAGTGTCCACACAAGAAGAAGGAACAGAACTCTAAAGGTGAAGAGAAGTACAAATCCAAAAGATTTGATAGAAATAAAAGTTTATGTGTAAACAATGGTGACTCCTTAGAAGACACTGATAGTGACTCTTCCTGTGAAGATAAGGTAAATGACTTCATGCTTATGGCCAAAAAGGATTATGATAATCAAATCACATGAAGTGAGGCTAATTAAGAATAAGTTGTGGTTTATATGAAAGGAGAAATGATCAGTGCACTAGAAGAGATTGACATACTCAGAATTAAGAACAGAAAGCAAAAACAATTGCTGATACAATTCGAGAAAGACAATATAAAGTCTGATGAAGACTTTGCCCTGCTAAAAGTGGAATTATAAGAGGCAAAGAAAATCGAGGACATCCTGAAAAAACATTTATCAGAAAAGAAGGCAAGTTGTAAATCTTTGGAAGAAGAAGTAGTGAAAACTAAGAAAGAGTTAGAGAAGTTTCAAGCCTTGTATCATCAGAATCTGTCAAGTATCAAAGCCTCAGAAGGATTAGCCACCATTCTGAATCAGCAAAGGAATCCAAAGTTGAAAATAGGTTTGGGTTATGAAGAGGGATTAAGTAGTGTTCATCCAAGCAATAAAGACTTCATCAAGTTTGTCAAATCTACAACCAATGACGACAACAAACCTGCAGAAACAAAGGAAGATAATCAACCGCCCAGGAGGAGTAAAAAAAAAGGTACCAGAACTGAATCTGTAGAACAAGGAAATAATACACTCCTTGCTCAAGGAAATCATTAACATGGAAGAAATCGATTTTATTAAAGAAGACAACCATGTTCTAGGTACAAAGAATCTTTCTATGGATATTGTTTCTACTGTTCTAACTTTGGTCACAAAGCTGTAAATTGTTCCTTAAGACTTAGACACGAGCAATTAATATTTCCAAGGAAACAATATCTGCCACAACAAAGAATGATACATCCAAGTAACAAACCATCCCAGATTGCAAATTGCCAAATTAAGTCTAGAGACATGCAACTGAAGAGGTCAAGAAATAATAAACAGTCAATGAGTAGACAACGCTACAATAATAACTTTAACCTATTGAACAATGAGATTGAATGCTATAACTTTCACAACTTTGGCCACAAAGCTGCAAACTTCCATTTGAAGAATTACAAAGTAGAGCCAAGGATAAAGTTCTGAGATAGAAAGGCCAACACATGGAAAAGGAAAGATAGTGAAAAATGTCATCGAGCACTTTCAACTCAAAAACAAAATGACTTCAGGAATATAGACAGTGGATGTTCCAAACCCATGACTGGAGACAAGGAGAAGCTTATGTCCATAAGTAAAAGAAAAATAGGAAATGTGGTCCTTGAAAATGATGAACTAGGTAAAATCAAGGATAGAGGGATGGTGAGTTTGAGTAATGACAAAGGAGATGCCTAGTACGTTCTTCTTGTGGATGGTATGAAACATAATTTTCTTAGTACAAGTCAAAAGTGTGACAGAGGCAGTGAAGAGGTGCTCATGTCCAAAGAGTGTAAGGTAAATGTAAACTTAGGACAAGTGGTGAATAAAGGCATAAGGACAATTAATGATGTTGATATTGAATCCTCCCCTGCAAGTAAAGAAGAAGACACAGATACAATAAAAGAATGTTCAGTTAGCATCTATCCCATGGAAGAAGTAGAAGAAAAATCATGTCATAAGATGGAAGCTGAGGTTTTGAAGGTTGAGAAGTCAAACACCCAAAGCAAGTTCTTAAACAGCTCCATGACCCTGGATAAGATCTTGGATAGTCAGAGATCACCAAATGATAAATCTGGTATTGGATACAACAAGGAAGAAATCAGTACTCCTAAGAAACTTGATACAGGTCCTTTGTCTGTGAAAAAGAAAAGTAGGTATGAGAGTGGTTGTAGCGGTTTTTTATTGTGATTGAATATGGTCATAAAATCCTTGGATTGTAGGGATCATGGAAGAAAAATGAAATTGCAGTAATAAAGATTGATGAGAATCAATGGGGAGATCCAAGGGTTTTTAAAAAGTACAAGCTACAATTGCGCAGTGTTCAAGTAGGACAATGAAATTTGCAGCAACAACATTCTGATGTACAAAATTATATACATGACATTCTGTAGAGATAACACGAGGAAAGACCTTGTCAGGGAAACCTATCCTTTTAGAAACAAAGGAAGAAAACAATCAGAAGTAGAGAGAGAACAATGATAGGGGGAGTCATCCAATTATGACAAGAAAAGGTTGACGAAGGAGTCCCAGTAAAGAGAGGTGAGCAATATTGAGTCTGCTACAGAGGACATAGTTGAAGATGAAGATGAACATGTCCAAGAATCAGAAGGATAAGACTATGTTTTAGATACAAATATTCTTCAGGCCTCAAATAAGAGGCTCCATCCTATCAGGGGGAGTTTGTATTGGTTTAATATCTGATACCTCTTAAACATACTGCAACATCTCGGGGGGGCATGTTTTCTTTGACATTGATGTCAAAGGGGGAGAAAAGCAGTGGTCCAGACCAGATGCTACAGTTGGAGGTCCAAACATATTAGCGCAGCTGTTCAGGGTTGCTATCAATGCCAAAGGGGGATATTGTTGGCATGTTTACAATAAGAGCGTGCTTGTCATTGATGGCAAGAACAACAACAATGATGGCATGTCACAGGCAAGAAAAAAAACAAGGATAGCATGCTTATAGTTATTGATGGCAAAAAAAACAACGATGAAGGTATGGTTACAGGAAAGAATAGTAGCAATGTTGGTAGGTTTACAGTTGGGAGACAACAATGGAAAATAGACAGGCAAGGAAGATCAGTAGTGATGATGGCATAGAAAGATCAGAAGCGTAAACTCCATTTCAGAGTTTTGGATACCAGGAGTTGGAGTCAAGGAAGAAACTCACGACATAAAATCATGAAATGTGAAACCACTCCATTTCAGAGTTTCGGATACTGGGAGTTGGAAGAGTCAAGAGTCGAGACTCTTCATCATAGGAGTCTCGAAGTTGCCAAATGAAAAATGCCAAAATCCTGAAACAAGCACATTAATAAAGACTCCATTTCATAGTTTCATAGACCAGGAATTCAGAGTTTCAGATACCAGGGGTTGGAGGAGACAAGAGTCGAGACTCTTCATCACAGGAGTCCCGAAGTTGCGAAATGCCAAACACCAAAATCCCAAAACAGGCACATCAACAATGACTCCATTTCGGAGTTTCGCATACTGGGAAATAAAATATCAAAGGAACTTTAACCTTTGAAGTAGAAAACCCCAAAATCCCAAAACATACATGACGAAGGCCCGTTGGGCCCATAGGACATGTGGTGAAATATCGTCATTTCGCTGACTGGAAAGTCAAAGGAATGGGGTTCCCTTACCTCTCAAATTTGTGACATGCGAAATCACGAGATGCCGAAATGTGAAAAACACCTTTTGGTGTAGGTTTCGGATACCGGGAGTTGGAGTGTCGAAACACTTCACCACAGGAATGTTGAAATGTCGAAATGAAAAAAACAAATTTTGGTGTAGGTTTAAGATACCCGGATTTGGAGTGTCGAAACACTTCACCACATTAATACTGAAATGAAGAAACGTCGAAATGCATTTTCGAATAAGGCCGTGGTCACAGGAAGTGGTCACATATGCGGAATATGGAGGAAGGAGCTAGTGCAACCAAGCTCCATTTCAGTGATCGTGACTTGGAGTGTCGAGAACCTTCATCATAGGAATGCTAAAATGAAAAATTGTGACATGGAATTTCAGAGATCGTGACTTGGAGAGTCGAGATGCCTCACAATAGGAATTCACGACATGCTAAATCGTGAAATGTCGAAATGCAAAAAACACCTTTTGGTGTAGGCTATGGTCACCGTCAGTGGTCATGTGAGAGGGAGGAGCTAACACCAAGCTAAGCTCCTCTTCGACGATCATAACATGAAGAGTCGAGACTCTTCACCACAGGAATGTCAGAATGTTGAATTGCGAAATGGAGAAATCAACGCGATACCATGTGCTTGTAATCCAACGATGTTGGATACTTGGAAATCTGATCGAAGGGCTACTGTTGATACTCACAGTTAATCGATCAGTTATGATTCAGTTATCAAAACTGAATCATGACTCTTGTATGGTTGGTGATTCAGTTTCTAATGCGTCTTATTGGAGGTTCACAGTGTAACTTCTAGAAACAAATGATGGTTTCTGCCAGAGGACTCGAAGAGAATTCAGGGTGATTTCCAGAGAAGACGAAGAATCTTGAATGCTGGAGAGGCTAAGGAATCTCGACATAACACCCAGTGATGATGGATGTATGGGTTGAAATGCCAGTGAAGCTGAAGAGTTGCAATGATAATCAAGTAGAGCACTCGACATGGGGAGAGCATGTAGAAGCATTGTGAATAGAGGATGTAGTAGATGCACATAGTGAATAAAAACGCAGAACAAAGAAGAGATTGGCTATTGTTGAGATTGATTTAGGTGTGTAGAAGGAGGTAGAGTGCAACAAATGAGATGCACAGAAGAGGAATGGTGCATTGAATGGACATGGCGCACATAGCATAAAAGGTAGAAGAATAGAAAGCGCAAGGCATGTTGCAGGAAGACAATGAGGCAGATAGAGCAGGGCAGTGTAGCTGAACAATGATGAGACTGGGAAGCCGTTGATGAACATTATATCACTGTAATAAGTTTTAGTAGGAAAGATTGATATTTCAGGGTGGTAGGGGGGTGCTAGGGAGGACTGTTGTCCTCATAGGTTCATGTGGGTGCTTGAACACAGGGAGTTCTAGCTTCCATCTAGTTTCAGCCAGAGAAACCAGGGTGGCAGGGTGGTGCAAGGGAGAACTATTTTTCTTTGTTTTACGGGTTGGTGCCTGTGTGACTGGAAGTTGGTGCTTCCATCCAGTTGGTGTTGGAACACTTAGGGAGTTGTTTCTTCCTTCTAGTGGGTGCTAGAGAAACTAGGGAGTTGGTGCTTCCTTCTAGTGGGTGCTAGAGAAACCAGGGAGTTGGTGCTTCATTCTAGTGGGTGATAGAGAAACCAAGGGAGTTGGTGATTCCTTCTAGTGGGTGCTAGAGAAACCAGGGATTTGGTGCTTCCTTCTAGTAGGTGCTAGAGAAAACAGAGAGTTGGTGCTCTCAACAAGTTGCAGCCTACAAAACAAAGGTTGTAGCCTTGCAATGAGTTGAAGCTCATATATATGATAATGTATAGAATGTAAAGGTTACTTATCATATCAAGAATAAGAGGTTTTTACCCTTTATGCATTTCCTCAAGAAATATCTGCCTCTGTGTATCTCATATGTGTGAATAATGTTGAATGTCCCTCAATGGCGGAAGAAAATAAAAATGATGGAGCAGATGATCCTATTAGTCTGTTGCTTGAGAAAGATCTCACGCAGCAGAGGGACGAAATGATGGAGAATTTTTCCCACATCCTTCAACGCCTATCGATAGCATCAGTCACATCTTCATTAAGCAGCCACTTTGGAGGCACCTCGCCTTTCAAGGTACAGGTTAATTTTGATATTCCCGTATTTGAAGGTCAAATAAATGCAGATGCCCTAGATAAATGGTTAAATCTACTAGAAGGTTATTTCTCTGTTCATAATTTTTCCGACAAGGAAAATATCACCTTCGCACTCCTTAAGGCTCTCCCCTATGTCAAACATTGGTGGGAAACTTATTGGGAGAAGAGTTCCACAGAGGAGTCTGGAATATACAGAGCCGAGCCCACTTGGGATTTTTTTATGGATGCAGTAAAGGAATAGTACTACCCTATTGGAAACTATGAGGACCAATATATGAGATGAACCACACTGTGGCAAGAGAGGGGCCAATCAGTTCCGGAGTTCACCAATAGCTTCCATACCTTGCGCACCAAGCTGGGTATCAAAGACTCCGAACGACATTTGGTTCTGAAATACTGTGGGGCTCTACACAGATACATACAAACTGAAATGGATTTTTTGGTCATCTCATCACTCGATGCTGCCTATCGATATGCTGTTAAAATTGAGAAAAAATTTAAGCACCAGATCAAATGGGAGTTCGAGTCTGCAAATCCACAACAACCAAAGTAGGACAAAGACATCCCTAACAAATAGTCTCCCGAAAACTAGTCCAAGCCACAGGAAAAGAAGGGTCACGGGAAGACAAAGAAGGACACCGAAAAATGGTACGATTTCCACAAAAGCCCCTGGAATAACACCGATGAATGTCGCTCAAAACAGTCATTGGTGGTTGAGATCAAAGACAAGGAGATGAACCCTGATTCAGAATCTGATTCTTAAAATATTGGTAAAAGACAAATCATCGACGCAGACCCCACTGCTATTGTTGTGACTGCAACAATTCAACCAGAAGAACCGACAGATTCAGAAGAGGGGTAGCGCATTTTTCATTCATAGATGTGGGTGAAGGGGACCCCACTGCATTTTATTATTGATAGTGGAAGCCAGAAGAGCCTCATCTTAGCAGAGGTCATCAAACAGTTGGGATTGTCGATAACACCACACCCACAACCATACAACATCGGGTGGCTTCGCCAAGGACGAGATCTTTGTGTCAGCCAGCAGTGTCGATTGTCATACGACATCCAACCCTTCAAGGATGAGGTATTATTTGATGTTTCCCCACTGGATGTCTGTTATTTTCTTTTGGGCCATACATATATGTGGAAACACCATGCTATCTATGAGTCTCGACCCCGTAGTGTCATTATTACTCTTGGGGGTCATCTCTATAGGATACCAGAGGTAGTTCCAACTATTTCCCCACCTAAATAGTGTTGCAAGGTAGTATCTCATACTACAAAATTCATATTCTCCACAATCTGTTCACAGGGTGAACAGAAGGATACTGCAACCACCACAGCTTTGGCCCAAGCACCTTCTATCCAACAGAAGTAGGTCGACAAGGTTGTAGCAAATCACGAAGATTCCTTCTGCACACAGTTATCCAAAATAGTCAGACTGGTTAAAAAGGTACAAACCTTCCAGCCAAAGGTTTGTGATAGCCTTCAACAAGCTAAGCAATGCCACTTCTCCAGCAACGCAAGCAGATCACCAAGATTCAAATTCAGCAATCACTTTCCCCTCTCCCCCGAGAACTCAACGTAATGGAGACCATTGATTCCTAAGGAGGGAGGATTGATCTAGGTGGATATCGGTGGCCACCCACCTTCTCCAACTGGCCCAAAACATGTTTCTGGCAATTTTGGTAATTTACTATCTTTAGCAGTTTTTTCGGGTCCTGAACTTTTGGGGCCATTTTGAGGCCCTAAACGATGTTTTTTTGGGTATGATTCTCTCGCAAAATAAAATCTAATGATGCTATTTAGTCTCAAGCATTGTAGGCCTTGGATAGATGTTTCCAACGAGCTATCATACACTTAAAATGGATATCGTATGTAAAAGTTACGAGCCCGAGAAGTTGATGCACCAACTTACCCAAACGGGGCCCACATGACTTTTGGCGCTTCATCTCCCAGGGTTAGGTTTTTGGATGTCTAGGAATTTTGGCATTCTCATTTATTGTAAAAGGGCCTTCAGAGCCTCATTGTAATCATCTTCTTGCGAATGCGAGTAGCCGTCACATGTCTTCTCAGAGATAAGTTGCCACCATTCTAGCGAGTCTTTCTCTCTGTATTTTTACAGTCTCTGTACATTTCTTTGATTAATAGAAATCGTGTATTACTATATATCTATGTTTATGGTTGCGTCTCTGATACATTTTTGTTATATTATTGAATATCTGCAATATCTCTGTACATTTCTTTATTATATCTCCGCTCTCATTTCGTGCCGAAAATAATCCGGATCAATTCTATTTCTTACTTCCCTACATTATTGTGATTGTCATTGAGTGCTCTATAAAGAGTTTAAAATAAGAATAACTATTTAAGCACGGTAAAAACTAATTCATCCCCCCCTCTCAGTTTTCCAACAATTGGTATCATAGTGGGTTCCTTTTATTTAAAGGTAGATATGTAAGCTTAAACATGAGAAGTCATGAAGGGACTTTAGCCAGTAAGCCTCCTCTGTTTGATGGAAATATTTTTCCTTTTGGAAGGTTAGAATGAGAACATGCCTAATCGCCTTAGGTGCTGATGTTTGGGAAGTAGTAGAGACTGGATACATAAAGCCTGTTGTGCTGGCTTCCAAGGATGATAAGTTAGAATTTATCTTTAATGCTAAGGGAATGAATGTTATCTTGAATGGACTTGCAGAAGCCGAGTTTGTAAAGGTAATGCATCTTCAAACTATCAAAGAAATGTCTGATACACTTATTAGCAACTATGAAGGAAATGAGAAAGTAAAAGATGCCAAACTTCAAACATTTAGGTTGAAGTTTGAACAGCTAAAGATGAATGAAGATGAAATAGTTATAAAGTATTTTTTAAGAGTTGAAGAACTTGTGAATGCCATGAAGGGTCTTGGTGAGAAGTTTGAAGAATCAATTTTAGTTCAAAATATTTTAAGATCTTTGCTTTATAAATTTAATCCAAAAGTCTCTGCAATAGAAGAACTAAATGATGTTAAAACTATGTCCATTGATCAACTCCTAGGAACTTTAACTGCATATGAAATGAGTATCAACAAAGATAAATCCATTACTAGAGAAGCATCTTTTAAAGAAGACAAGGATACCGATTCATATTTAGATGATATTGAGGCAAAATTTGTGATAAGGTTAAAGAAAGGATCAGGAAAATATCAAGGCAAGCTTCCCCTCAAATGTTTTAACTGTGGTAAGATAGGTCACTTTGCAAATAAGTTTCCACACAAGAGGAAGGACCAAAACTCTGAAGGTGAAGAGAAGTACAAATCCAAAAGATTTGATAGAAAGAAAAGTTTATGGGTAAACAATGATGACTCCTCAGAAGACACTATTAGTGACTCTTCCTATGAAGATAAGGTAAATGACTTCATGCTTATGGCCAAAAAGGATTTTGATAATAAAATCACAGGAACTAAGGCTAATGAAGAAGAAGTTTTGGTTGATATGGAAGGAGAATTGATCAATGCACTGGAAGAGATTGACAGACTCATAATTAAGAGCAGAAAGCAAAAACAATTGTTGATACAGTTCGAGAAAGAAAGTAAATAGCCTGATGAAGACTTTGCTCTACTAAAAGTGGAATTAGAAGAGGCAAATAAAATCGAGGACATTATGAAACAACAGTTATCAAAAAATAAGGAAAGTTGTAAAGCTCCGGAAGAAGAAGTAGTGAAAAATAGGAAAGAGTTGGAGAAGTTTCAAGCCTTGTATCATCAGAATCTGTCAAGGATCAAAGCCTTAGAAGGATTAGCCACCATTCTGAATCAGCAAAGGAATCCAAAGTTGAAAACAGGTTTGGGTTATGAAGACGGATCAAGTAGTGTTCATCCAAGCAACAAAAACTTCATCAAGTTTTTCAAATCTACAACAAATGACGACAACAAACCTCCAGAAACAAAGGAAGATAATCAACCGCCTAGGAGGAGTAAAGAAAAAGGTGCCAGAACTAAATCTATAGAACAAGGAAATATTACACTCCCTTCTCAAGGAAATCATCAACATGGAAGAAATCGATTTGCTCAAAGAAGACAACCATTTTCCAGGTACAAACAAGTTTTCCATGGATATTGTTTCTACTGTTATAACTTTGGTCACAAAGCTGTAAATTGTTCCTTAAGACTTAGACATGATAAATTAAGATTTCCAAGGAAAAAATATTTGCCACAACAAAGAATGATACAACCAAATAACAAACCCTCAGAGATTGCAAATTTCCAAATTAATTCTAGAGACATGCAACTGAGGAGGTCAAGAAATAATAAACAGTCAATGAGTAGACAATGTTGCAACAATAACTTTGAACTATTGAACAATGAGATTGAATGATATAACTGTCACAACTTTGGCCACAAAGCTGCAAACTTCCATCTGAAGAATTACAAAGTAGATCCAAGGATAAAGTTCTTAGATAGAAAGGCCAACACATGAAAAAGGAAAGATAGTGAAAAATGTTGTCTATCACTTTCAACTCAAAAACAAAAGGCCTCTGAGAATATAGATAGTGGATGTTCCAAACACATGACTAGAGACAAGGATAAGATTATGTCCATAAGTAAAAGCAAAATAGGAAATGTGATCCTTGAAAATGATGAACCAGGTAAAATCAAGGATAGAGGGATGGTGAGTTTGAGTAATGACAAAGGAGATGCCTAGAATGTTCTGCTTGTGGATGGTCTGAAACATAATTTGCTCAGTACAAGTCAAAAGTGTGACAAAGGTAGTGAAGAGGTGCTCACGTCCAAAGAGTGTAAGGTAAATGTAAACTTAGGAAAAGTTGTGAATAAAGGGATAATGAAAATTAATTATGTTGATATTGAATCCTCCCCTGCAAGTAAAGAAGAAGACATAGATACAATAAAAGAATGTTCAGTTATCATCTATCCCATGGAAGAAGTAGAAGAAGAATTATGTCATAAGATGGAAGATGAAGTTTTGAAGGTTGAGAAGTTAAACACCCAAAGAAATCTCTTAAATAGCTCCATGACCCTGGATAAGCTATTAGATAGTCAGAGATCACCAACTGAGAAATCTGGTATTGGATACAACAAGGAATAAATCAGTACTCCTAAGAAACCTGATACAGGTCCTTCGTCTGTGAAAAATAAAAGCAGGTGTGAGAGTGGTTGTAGCGGTTTTTTCTTGTGATCGAATATGGTCATAAAAGTCTTGGATTGTAGGGATCATGGAAGAAAAATGAAATTGCAGTAATAAATATCGATGAGAATCAATGGGGAGATCCAAGGGTTTTTAAAAAGTACAAGCTATAATTGTGTAGTGTTCAAGTAGGACAACGACATTCACAGCAACAACATTATGATGTACAAAATTATATACATGACATTCTGTAGAGATAACAAGAGGAAATACCTTGTCAGGGAAAGCTAACCTTTTAGAAACAAAGGAGGAAAAAAATCAGAAGCAGAGAGAGAACAGTGACAGGGGGAGTCATCCAGTCATGACAAGAAAAGGTTGATGAAGGAGTCCCAATAAAGAGAGGTGAGCAATATTGAGTCTTATATAAAGGACACAATTGAAGATGAAGATGAACATGTCCAAGAATCAGAAGGAGAAGACTCTGGTTTAGATACAAATATTCTGCAGGCCTCAAATAAGAGAGTCCATCCTATCAGGGGGAGTTTGTGTTGGTCTAATATATGATACCTCTTAAACATACTACAACAACTAGGGGGGAGCATGTTTTCCTTGACATTGATGTCAAAGGGGGAGAAAAGGAGTGGTACAAACCAAATGCTACAGTTGGAGGTCCAAATAGATTAGCACAGCCGTTCAGGGTTTCCATCAATTCCAAAGGGGGAGATTGTTGGCATGTTTACAAGAAGAGCATGCTTGTCATTGATGGAAAGAATAACATCAACGATGGCATGTCTACATGAAATAACAATAGAAACAATAGCATGCTTACAGTTATTGATGGAAAGAACAACAAAAATGAAGGTATGGTTACAGGAAAGAATAGTAGCGACATTGGCAGGTTTATAGTTGGGAGACAACAGTGGAAAATAGGAAGGCAAGTAAGATCAGCAATGATGATGGCATGGAAAGATCAGAAGCGTAAACTCCATTTTGGAGTTTCGGATACTAGGAGTTGGAGGAGTCAAGGAAGAAACTCACGACAGAAAATCATGAAATGCTAAACCACTCCATTTTGGTGTTTCGGATACTGGGAGTTGGAGGATTCAAGAGTCGAGACTCTTCATCACAGGAGTCCTAAAGTTACGAAATGTGAAATGCCGAAATCTCGAAACAGGCACATTAGCAAAGACTCCATTTCGGAGTTTAGCAGACCGAGAATTCAGAGTTTTGGATACTAGGGGTTGGAGGAGTCAAGAGTTGAGACTCTTCATCCCAGGAGTCCCGATGTTGTGAAATGAGAAATGTCGAAATCCAAAAACAAGCACATCAACAATGACTCCATTTCGGAGTTTCGCATACTGGGAAATCAGAGATCAAAGGAACTTTGACCTTTGAAGTAGAGAACCCCGAACTCCCGAAACAGACACGGTGAAGGTTCATGAAGTTTCAAAATCACGATAATATCTGGATCATTGGGTCCATAGGACATGTGGCAAAATATCGTCATTTCACTGACTGGAAAGTCAAAGGAACAGGGTTCCCTTACCTCTCGAATTCGTGACATGCAAAATCGCTAAATGTCAAAATGCAAAAAACACCTTTTGGTGTAGATTTCAGATACCAGGAGTTGGAGTCTCGAAACACTTCACCATGGGAATGCTAAAATGTAGAAATGTCGAAAAGAGAAAAACATGTTTTAGTGTAGGTTTCGGATACTGGGAGTTGGAGTGTCGAAACACTTCACCAATGGAATGTTGAAATGACGAAACCCCAAAATGCGTTTTCGAATAAGGCTATGGTCATAGCCAGTGGTCACATCTACGGAAGATGGAGGAAGGAGATAGTGCAACCAAGCTCCATTTCGGTGATCATGACTTGGAGGTTCGAGACCCTTCATAATAGGAATGCCGAAATGAGAAATTGCGACATGGAATTTCAGAGATCGTGACTTGGAGAGTCGAGATGCCTCGCAACAGGAATTCGTGACATGCGAAATCGTGAAATGCCAAAATGCGAAAAACACCTTTTGGTGTAGGGTGTGGTCACCATCAGTGGTCATGTGAGAGGGAGGAGCTAACACCAAGCTAAGCTCCTTTTCGACGATTGTAACATGAGGAGTCGAGACTCTTCACCATAGGAATGTCGAAATGTCTAAATGTCGAATTGCAAAATGGAGAAATCAACGCGAGACCCTGTGCTTGTAATCCAACGGTGTTAGAAACATGGAAATTTGATCGAAGGGATACTTCTTCTCTTCACAGTTAATAGATCAGTTACGATTTAGTTAGAAAAACTGAATCATGACTCTTGGACGGTTGGCGATTCAATTGTTGATGAGTCTTCTTGGAGGTTCACAGTGTAACTGCTAGAAACAAATGATGGTTTCTACCAAAGGACTCGAAGAGACTTTAGGGTGATCGCCAGAGAAGATGAAGAGTCTCGACTGCTGGATAGGATAAGGAATATCGACATAACAACCAGTGATGATGGACACATGGGTTGAATTGCTAGTGAAGCTAAAGAGTTGCAATGATAATCAGGCAGAGCACTTGACATGGGGAGAGCATGTAGAAGCATTGTGAATAGAGGATGCAGTAGATGCACACAGTGAATAAAAACGTAGAACAAAAAAGAGATTGGCTATTGTTGAGAGTGATTCAGGTGTGTAGAATGAGGCAGAGTGCAACAGCTGAGATGCACAGAAGAGGAATGGTGCATTGAATGGACATGGCGCATAGAACCAGGGCTGATTTTAAGGATGCAAATTTATTTTAAAATGTAGAAACCTTGGCGAATCTTACTAATCCTTCATATGCCAATTATAAATGATTGGCGATATTTTTGTAAAAATATTCAAATTTCTAAGGATTTTATATAGTTTTTATAAATTTTTGACGATTTCTAAGGTAAAATAATTTTATCCTATAGAATTTGGGCGAATTATTTTTAAAATATCAAATCTTGTTTTTGGAAAAACCATGGAAAATTAGCCCATGAGCGAAATTTAGCCCCTAAAATCATCCCTGCATAGAACATAAAAGGCAGAAGAACATAAAGCATAAGGCATGTGTGTAGGAAGACAGTGAGGCAGACAGAGTAGGGCAGTGTAGCAGAACAATGATGAGACTGGTAAGCCATTGATGAACATTATATCACTGTAATAAGTTTTATTAGAAAATATTTATATTTCAGGGTGGTGGGGAGGTGCTAGGGAGGACTCTTGTCCTCAGAGGTTCAATTGGGTGCTTGAACACAGGGAGTTATAGCTCTCATCTGGTTACAGCCAGAGAATCCAAGGTGGTAGGGTGGTGCAAGGGAGAACTGTTGTTCTCTATTTTACAGTTTGGTGCATGTGTGACTGTAAGTTGGTGCTTCCATCTAGTTGGTGCTGGAACACTTAGGGAGTTGTTGGTTCCTTCTAGTGGGTGCTATAGAAACCAGGGAGTTGGTGCTTCCTTCTAGTGGGTGCTAGAGAAACCAGGGAGTTGGTGCTTCCTTCTAGTGGGTGCTAGAGAAACCAAGGGAGTTGGTGCTTCCTTCTAGTGGGTGCTAGAGAAACCAGGGGGTTGGTTCTTCCTTCTTGTAAGTGTTAGAGAAAATAGAGAGTTGGTGCTCTCAGCAAGTTGCAACTTCCAAAACAAAGGTTGTAGCCTCACAATGAGTTGGAGCTCATATGTATGATAATGTATAGAATTTAAAGATTACTTATCATATATAGAAGAAGAGGTTTTTACCCTTTATGGGTTTCCTCAGGAAATATCCGCCTCTGTGTATCTCATATGTGTGAATAATGTTGAATGTTCTATTTCTTACTTCCCTGCATTATTTTGATTGTCATTGAGTTCTCTGTAAAGATTTTAAAATAAGCATAATTGTTTAAGCACGGTAACAACTGATTCACCCCCCACTCTCATTTGTCCAACAATTGGTATCAGAGCGGATTCCTTTTATTTAAAGGTAGATCTATAAGCTTAAAAATGACAAGTCATGAAGGGAATTCAACCAGTAAGGCTCCTTTGTTTGATGGAACAAATTTTTCCTTTTAGAAGGTTAGAATGAGAACATACCTAATGGCCTTATGTGTTGATCTTTGGGATGTAGTAGAGACTGGATACATAAAGCCTATTGTGCTAGCTTCCAAGGATGATAAGTTAGAATTTAGCTTTAATTCTAAAGGAATGAATGTTATCTTTAATGGACTTGCAGAAGTTGAGTTTGTAAAGGTAATGCATCTTCAAACTGCCAAAGAAATGTGGGATAAACTTATTAGCAACTATGAAGGAAATGAGAAAATAAAAGATGCCAAAATTCAAACATTTAGGTTGAAGTTTGAACAACTAAAGATGAATGAAGATGAAACAGTTAGAAAGTATTTTTTAAGATTTGAAGAACTTGTGAATGCCATGAAGGTTCTTGGTGACAAGTTTGAAGAATCAATTTTAGTTCAGAAGATTTTAAGATCTTTGCTTGATACATTTAATCCAAAAGTCTCTGCAATAGAAGACCTAAATGATCTTAAAACTATGTCCATTGATCAACTCCCAGGAACTTTAACTGCATATGAAATGATAATCAACAAAGATAAATCCATTACTAGAGAAGCATCTTTTAAAGAAGACAAGGATATTGATTCAGATTTAGATGATATTGAGGCAAAATTTGTGATAAGGTTAAATAAAGGATCAGGAAAATATCAAGGCAAGATTTCCCTCAATTGTTTTAACTGTGGTAAGATAGGTCACTTTGCAAATAAGTTTCCACACAAGAAGAAGGACCAGAACTATGAAGGTGAAGAGAAGTACAAATCCAAAAGATTTGATAGAAAGAAAATTTTATGTGTAAATAATGATGACTCCTCAGAAGACATCGATGGTGACTCTTCCTGTGAAGGTAAGGTAAATGACTTCATGCTTATGACCAAAGAGGATTATGATATTAAAATAATAGGAAGTGAGGCTAATGAAGAAGAAGTTGTGGAAGGAGAACTGATCAATGCACTGGAAGAGATTGATAGACTCGGAATTAAGAACAGAAAGAAAAAACAATTGTTGATACAGTTTGAGAAGGACAATAAAGAGCTTGATGAAGACTTTGCCCTACTAAAAGTGGAATTAGAAGAGGCAAAAAAAATCGAGGACATTTTGAAACAACAGTTATCAGAAAAGAAGGCAAGCTGTAAAGCTTTGGAAGAAGAAGTAGTGAAAACTAGGAAAGAGTTGGAGAAGTTTCAAGCCTTGTATCATCAAAATCTGTCAAGTATCAAAGCCTCAGAAGGATTAGCCACCATTCTGAATCAACAACGGAATCCAAAATTCAAAATAGGTTTGGGTTATGAAGAGGGATCAAGTAGTGTTCATCCAAGAAACAAAGACTTCATCAAGTTTGTCAAATCTACAACCAATGACGACAACAAACCTGCAGAAACAAAGGAAGATAATCAACCGCCCAGGAGGAGTAAAGAAAAAGGTGCCACAAATAAATCTATAGAACAAGGAAATAATACACTACCTACTCAAGCAAATCATCAGCATGGAAGAAATCGCTTTGCTCAAATAAGATAACCATTTTCCAGGTACAAATAATTTTTCTATGGATATTGTTTCTACTGTTCTAACTTTGGTCACAAAGCTATAAATTCTTCTTTAAGACTTAGACATGAAAAATTAAGATTTCCAATGAAACAATATCTGCCACAACAAAGAATGATACAAGAAAGTAACAAACCATCACAGATTGCAAATTTCCAAATTAATTCTAAAGACATGCAACTGAGGAGGTCAAGAAATAATAAACAGTGAATGAGTAGACAATGCTGCAACAATAACTTTGACCTATTGAACAATGATATTGAATGCTATAACTGTCACAACTTTGTCCACAAAGCTGCAAACTGCCATCTGAAGAATTACAAAGAAGATCCAAGGATAAAGTTTTTAGATAGAAAGGCCAGCACATGGAAAAGGAAAGATAGTGAAAAATGTGGTGTAGCACTTTCAACTAAAAAAAAAAAGGCCTCCAGTAATATAAACAGTGGATTTTCCAAACACATGACTGGAGACAAGGATAATCTTCTTTCCATAAGTAAAATCAAAACAGGAAATGTGATCCTTGAAAATGATGAAACAGGTAAAATCAAGGATAGAGGTATGGTGAGTTTGAGTAATGACAAAGGAGATGCCCACTACGTTCTGCTTGTGGATGGTCTGAAACATAATTTTCTCAGTAAAAGTCAAAAGTGTGATAGAGGTAGTGAAGAGGTCCTCACATACAAAGAGCGTAAGGTAAATGTAAACTCAAGACAAGTGGTGAATAAAATCATAAGGAAAATTAATGAAGTTGATATTGAATCCTCCCCTGCAAGTAAAGAAGAAGACACAGATACAATAAAAGAATGTTTAGTTAGCATCTATACCATGGAAGAAGTAGAAGAAGAATCATTTCATAAGATGGAAGCTGAGGTTTTGAAGGTTGATAAGTCCAACACCCAAAGAAATTTCTTAAATAGATACATGAATCTGGATAAGCTCTTGGATAGTCAGAGATCACCAAATGACAAATCTGGTATTGGGTACAACAGAGAAGAAATCAATACTCCTAAGAAACCTGATACAGTCCGTCGTCTGTGAAAAAGAAAAGCAGGTATGAGAGTGGTTGTAGCGGTTTTTTCTTGTGATTGAATATGGTCATAAAAGCCTTGGATTGTAGGTATCATGGAAGAAAAACAAAATTGCAGTAATAAAGATCGATGAGAATCAATGGGGAGATCCAAGGGTTATTTTAGAAGTACAAGCTACAATTGCACAGTGTTCAAGTAGGACAACAACATTTGCAGCAACAACATTATGATGTACAAAATTATATACATGACATTCTGTAGAGATAACAAGAGGAAAGACCTTGTTAGGGAAATCTAACCTCTTAGAAGCAAAGGAGGAAAACAATCAGAAGCAGAGAGAGAACAGTGACAGGGGGAGTCATCCAGTTATGACAAGAAAATGTTGATGAAGGAGTCCCAGTAAAGAGAGGTGAGAAATATTGAGTCTGATACAGAGGACATAGTTGAATATCAAGATGAACAAGTCCAAGAATTAGAAGGAGAAGACTCTAGTTTAGACACAAATATTCTGTAGGCCTCAAATAACAGAGTCCATCCTGTCAGGGGGAGTTTATGTTGGTTTAATATCTGATACCTCTTAAACATACTGCAATAGCTCAGGGGGAGCATGTTTTCTTTGACATTGATGTCAAAGGGGGAGAAAAGGAGTGGCCTAGATCGAATGCTATAGTTGGAGGTCCAAACATATTAGCGCAATCGTTCAGAGTTGCCATCAATGCCAAAGGGGGAGATTGTTGACATGTTTACAAGAAGAGCATGCTTGTCATTGATGGAAAGAAAATCAACAATGATGGCATGTATACAACAAAGAACAGTAGCAACAATAACATGCTTACAGTTATTGATGGAAAGAACAACAACGACGAGGGTATGGTTACAGGAAAGAATAGTAGCAACGTTGGCAGGTTTACAATTGGGAGACAACAATTGAAAATAAGAAGGCAAGGAATATCGACATTGATGATGGCATGGAGGAGTAAAGAGTCGAGACTCTTCATCACATGAGTCCCGAAGTTATGAAATTCGAAACGCCGAAATCCTGAAATAGGCACATTAACAAAGACTCCATTTCAGAGTTTCGCAGATCGGGAATTCGGAGTTTCTGATACTGAGGGTTTGAGGAGTCAAGAGTTGACACTCTTCATCACAGTGGTCACAAATTTGAGAAATGTGAAATGCCGAAATCCCAAAACAGGCACATCAACAATGACTCCATTTCGGAGTTTCACATACCAGGAAATCAGAGATCAAAGGAACTTTAACCTTTGAAGTAGCGAACCACGAAATCCCGAAATAGACACAATGAAGGCGCGTGAAGTTTCGAAATCACGATAAGATATGGACCGTTGGTTCCATAGGATACATGGCAAAATATCGTCATTTCACTGATTGGAAAGTCAAAGGAATGAGGTTCCCTAACCTCTCGATTTTGTGACATACGAAATTGCGAAATGACGAAATGCGAAAAACACCTTTTGGTGTAGGTTTCAGATACCAGGAGTTGGAGTGTCGAGACACTTCACCACAGGAATGTCGAAATGTCGAAATGATGAAATGTGAAAAACACATTTTGGTGTAGGTTTTGGATACCGAGAGTTGGAGTATCGAAACACTTCACCACGAGAATGCCGAAATGCGTTTTCGAATAAGGCTATGGTCACAGCCAATGGTCACATCTGCAGAGGATGGAGGAAGGAGCTAGTGAAACCAAGCTCCATTTCGATGATCGTGACTTGGAGTGTCGAGACCCTTCATCATAGGAATGCCAAAATGCAAAATTGCGACATGGAATTTTAGATATCACGACTTGGAGAGTCGCGATGTCTCGCAACAAGAATTCGCGACATGCAAAATCATGAAATGCCAAAATGCAAAAAACACCTTTTGGTGTAGGTTGTGGTCATCGTCATTGGTCATGTGAGAGGGAGGAGATAACACCAAGCTAATATCCTTTTCAGTGATCGTAACATGAAGAGTCGAGACTCTTCACTGTAGTAATGCCGGAATGCTGAATTGTGAAATGAAAAAATCAACGCGAGAACCTGTGCTTGTATTCTAATGGTGTTGGATACTTGGAAATATGATCAAAGGGCTACTGTTTCTCTTCACAGTTAATTGATCAATTACGATTCAGTTAGCATAACTGAATCATGACTCTTGGATGGTTGGTGATTCATTTATTGCTACATCTTCTTGGAGGTTCACAGTGTAACTGCTAGAAACAACTGATGGTTTCTGCCAGAGGACTCGAAGAGACTTCAGGGTGATCGCTAGAGAAGATGAAGAGTCTCGACTGCTGGAGAGGCTAAGGAATCTCGACATAACACCCAGTGATGATGGATGCATGGGTTGAACCACCATTGAAGTTGAAGAGTTGCAATGATAATGAATAAGAGCACTCAACATGGGGAGAGCATGTAGAATCATTGTGAATAGAGGATGCAGTAGATGCACACAATGAATAAAAATGCAGAACATAGAAGAGATTGGTTGTTGTTGAGAGTGATTTGGGTGTGTAGAAGGAGGCAGAGTGCAACAGCTGAGATGCACAGAAGAGAAATGGTGCATTGAATGGACACATCCCACAAATCATAAAAGGAAGAAGAACAGAAAGCGCAAGGCATGTGTGAGGAAGACAGTGAGGCAGACATAGTAGGGCAGTGTAGAAAAACAGTGATGAGACATGTAATCCATTGATGAACATTATATCACTGTAATAAGTTTTAGTAGCAAAGATTGATATTTCAGGGTGGTAGGGAGGTTCTAGGGAGGATTGTTGTCCTCAGAGGTTTAAGTGGGTGCTTGAACACAGGGAGTTGTAGCTTCCATTTGGTTGCATCCAGAGAAACCAGGGTGGCAGGGTGGTGCAAGGGAGAACTGTTGTTCTCTATTTTACAGGTTGGTTCCTGTGTGACTGGAAGTTGGTGCTTCCATCCAGTTGGTGTTGGAACACTTAGGGAGTTGTTTCTTCCTTCTAGTGGGTGCTAGAGAAACCAGGGAGTTGGTGCATCCTTCTTGTGGTTTCTAGAGAAACCAGGCTGTTGGTGCTTCCTTCTAGTGGGTGCTAGAGAAACCAAGGGAGTTGGTGCTTCCTTCTAGTGGGTGCTATAGAAACCAGGGAGTTGGTGCTTCCTTCTAGTAGGTGTTAGAGAAAACAGAGAGTTGGTGCTCTCAGTAAGTTGGATCTTTCAAAACATAGGTTGTAGCCTCACAATGAGTTGGAGCTCATATGTATGATAATGTATAGAATGTAAATATTATATATCATATAAATAAGAAGAGGTTTTTAGCCTTTATGGGTTTCCTCAGGAAATATCTGCCTCTGTGTATCTCATATGTGTAAATAATGTTGAATGTTATATTGCTTACTTCCCTGCATTATTGTGATTATCATTGAGTGCTCTGTAAAGAGTTTAAAATAAGCATAATTGTTTAAGAATGGTAACAACTAATTCACCCCCCCCTCTCAGTTGTCTAACATGGGACTGGAAAAATGTTTCATTGAGGAAGGAGGTGCAACACACACCCTACAAAGGCACCCATAAATGAGAAAATATGAGCCCTTGTATGTCATGACAATCATTGACCTGTGAATTTTAAACCCATATCCAACTCATCATCCACTACATAACATTTAAAATCCATCCTTTGGAGCACCCCCTACTTGAGGCTTTTGGTATACCCATTAGGAATTTTATGACACCCCTCCCATACCTAAACGTGGTCAATTGTATAGGGTCTTGGAGCATTTATTTAATTTGATGAGGTAGTTTTGATGAAAATGTTTAGGTGCCTTTATTATTGTATGTGGTTTATACTTGTCATGATATATTTGACTTGAGATCTTTGGAGGGCATGCCCTTTTGTTTTGAAGGACCTTGCTTGGTGTCCAGTTTTGGGAGAACAAGCCTAGATTGGTCTTCCTTGGGGAAATAAGCCCATAGGTTAGATGTTATAGGCCCACACACTAGATTATAGAGAAATGAATTTGGAGGCTTGCATGGCATCATGGAGGATATTACCCAGCCCCTATTACCCAAACAACATTCCTAGGAGAGACAAAAATGTAACTTTTGTAGGCTTGACGACATGCTTGAGGGGGTTTAGTGGTGATGGAGTTATTGCGCATTGAAATTTGTCATGTTTTGACTGGAGGATACATGTATTGACCCTAAAAAATGAAGAGGAGTCTCATGGATCCCCAACGACCTCTTTCTTCTTCTCCAATGACTTGGAAAAGTGTCGAAATGTCCCCTAAAGGGGTGACATCATCTTACTTTTAGGGTTTTCTAATGTGTTAAAGTGAAAATTAAATATTATGATTTCGTTCAAGGGGAAATATAAGGGGTGTTGACCCCTTATATTATGTTTTACCCTTTCTAAGTGGAAAAAGTATGTTTTAATACTTTTTTATAAATAGAGATCACACGACTCTCATTCAATTACATAACTCTCCCATTCTGAGAAGTACTTGGCTGAAATTTTCTCTACCCTTGGGGTTTTCTCTCCCTATTGAAAATTTTCATGTTTTAATTTGATATTTGTGGAAGTAAGTTGTGCGCTACCTCCTATGGATAGTTTCTCTTGCATATAGCTAGATAACTCTTGGTAAAGTAGAAGTTTATCTTGTTAATTCTTGCTCTAGTTGAAGGGTTTCATCTTGTTATTGTCTCATTTTATTAGTTTCAAGGTTAAATTGTTGAATGTATTGGGAAGTAAAGTGCATAGAACCCCACTAATCTCATCAATTTTGTCTTGGAAATAATTTAATACTTAAGGAAGTGCTAGGAGAAGTAAAAGGGATTACACCCTTCTAGCACTTTTCTAGTTAGCTTTACTTTCCTTAAGGAGTAAGAGGGCTTACACCCCCAAGGAATTAGTATATTTAAATCACTCTTTTACTCCATAACCCAATATTAAAGTCACTAATCATTTATTTATTTTCATTGCAGAAATAAAATAGTTCATTGGGAAATGTGAATTTTTGTCATTTCAACTTTCTGCAATTTTTGTTTTGCTCCTTGTTCCTAAAACACCTCTTAGCCACTAGGTTGTCCCCTCTAAAGGGATATTGATATATGTTGTTATAAAATTTCATATTCATCCATTAGGGTTGCATAAAACTTAACACTCGTTCACTTATAACTTAGTTTTCAAATGTCATGATTATTTAAGAGTTTGCCACTTTCATCTACTTGGTCTAGCGCAATGTTTGGGTGGATTGTTTATGAGTTTTGGTGGTTGAATTCACTAATGTAACAACAAGTTTTGTACAACCATAAGGATGAAAAATATTTCTTCAAAAACCTTTTTTTAGATTCTTCTTTCATTGATAATGTCTTATGCTATCTTTATTGGGTTGATCTAGTTGTTTCTAGTTTATCTCTTTCTCTTTAAACTAGAATTTTAGCAACTTGTTTTGCAACATTGATCAAGGGATCAAATTTTGCTCAAAAATTAAAAGTGCTCGGAATCACTTCAAATCGAATGATAGCGTAGGCCTCATTTTTATGAACCCAACACAACTCATTTGGGTTCAAACAGACGTCGGGAGTGAGAGATATCGCGTTCTGTTCAAAATGACAAACAGGCAAAAAAAAGGGATGTTGACTGTACAGTCCGTACAGTCCATACGGACGCTGACATGGCAGGCCGTACAACACGTGGCAGGTCGTATGACATGTGACAGGTAGCTATTGGGATAGTTGGCATGTGACATGGTTTGTTGGCAGCGAATGGGATGGCGATACGTGGCCCAATCAATGGCCGCCACGTGTCACCTGTTTATTGGATTAAAGTCTTTGCACTTGGTAGGAGTCGACCCCGTGACCTCCGGGCAGGGTAAATATTTGGGGAAGGCCACCCAGCCAGTGTTCCCGCACATGTTACTTAACATATATATGCATTGTAATATATTTAAAATTGTAAAAATGTGTGTTGGGGTGTGAACCGGGCCGGGGCTAAGCCCTCGCCCATGGTTATATATTGTATTGCATACGACCGGTGCTACGGGCAGTTAGACCCACCGTAATATATGTTGTAACCATTTGAAATGTGTGTGGTTTGATATAACATGTGACCAATGTGTATGCGCACGGGTTTAACCTTACGGTTTTGTCAACGGTTTGAAACTTTAGCCCTGTTGTGTATTGCACGTGATCATGTGGTGACCATGTGCCCACGGGCCTTGGTAGTTAAGGCTGGTGCGTAACCATTTGAAAGTTTGGACCGATTGTGCGGTTACACCTAGTGCCAATTTTTTACGCTTTAAAATGCATGTGGGCTAGGTTGAGCCAAGGGGGGTGCGTTTTGTAGATGCAGAGACAACAAGCTTGAAGGGGGGACTTCCAGGAAGCCTATCTTCTTCAATTTTTGGCCAAACGAGGTGCCAAAAAACCCTAGCTAGGGGGTTTTGGATGTTCTGAAGCCATTGGCATAGTCTATTTTGAATTTTGAGCATTTTAAAGTACATTTTTGAGCATTTTGAGAAAATAATACAAATGATCCATTGGAAGATGGACGAGGAGATGTAACCCAAGAGAGGGGTGAACTCCTTTATTATTTGTTGTGTTATGTGTTTTCTATTCACTGATTATGCTGTTGTTTATATGCATCTTGAATGAGTAAATCCTATTAAAGTTGTGTTGCAAAGTTGATCCATTTGCATTTTAACACATAAATTTTACTTGCAAATATTTTCAAGAATACAAGTCTTCTTCATTTTTATATCAAACATTGATTATCATTTTTATTGCTGATATATATTGTTACTAATATCTGCAATTAGGTACAACAATATTAATTTTATTTTCCATCATATACTTGGACTTGTATCATTGTTTTCCTTGTGTCCCAAGCATGTACAATCAACATTTGCAATGTCTACTACTTCTTGCAAACTCTTGGCTACCATCAATACCTTACTCAAGCCCTTATACACACATAGAACCTTGAACTATAGGGGAATTCATTCATAAATTACACTTTCCATCTCATTTCCCCCTAGGGTAACCGAGATTCCCCCTTGCGATGACCACTTCACCTCTAAAGTGAGGGGAATACTTGCCTAAGGTGATAGTGGGTAGGTTCTCTCTTATATATCACCCTTTGGTGGTTGCATTGGGATTTTCCCAACCTACAACATGTGTGATAACAAACATAATTCAACTTAGCCAAAGTTCTTGTTACAGGTATGAAATAACTGAGAGGGGGGGGGTGAATCAGTTATTGTAAATTATTAACAATTTCTCTCAATTTTATCTTCGAATCATTAATCTTAATGGCAGCAAGTCT
>JZKD02S1750974.1:430338-457721 GCA_000966675.3 Picea glauca
CAGCATGTTTCAGCATCTGTTCTTTATAAACAATCGATTGCCATCAATGACAACCTTGATTATCTGCGCCTTGATCATCTGCGTCATCTCTGTTGTAGCCATATTTCCAACAGTTCTTTCTCTTCACAAGTGGTGATGGTTATGATAAATGATGTTTCATGGCGAGTGTGTCTAGATTATAGATAGCTCAATAAAATGACCATCAAAGATAAGTTTTCTATTAATGGCAATGATGAATTATTAGATGAATTGCATGGATAAATTGTCTCTAGTAAATTGGATCCTATTTCAAGATATTATAAAATTAGAACGAGCCGGGAAGACATTCCAAAAACAAGATTTAGAACACATGAAGGTCATTATTATTTTTTGGTTATGCCATTTTGACTTACTAATGCACATTCAACATTTCAAATATTGATGAATTCTGTTTTCAAGACCCTCCTTCTAAAATTTGTGTTGGTATCTTTTGATGACATACTAATCTACAACAAAACTTGGGAAGATCATTTACAACATGTTGATGGAGTATTACAACTATTGGAAGATATTTTTTTTATGCAAAGCCTTCTAGGTGTGCCTTTGGGGTTCAAGAAGTGGAATATTTGTGTCATATTGTATCTCATGAAGGTGTAAAACTGGACCCTAACAAAATTAAATCTATGAGAGAATGTCCAGTTCCCAAAACATTGAAGAAAATTAGAGGATTCTTAGGATTGAAAGGATATTACATCAAGTTTGTAAAGAACTATGGTACAAATCTTGTCTTGGCCACACCTAAATTCACAAAAAACATGTATTGTGCAGTGTGATGCATTATTCCATGGCATTGATGCAGTTTTAATGTAACCATGAAGTCCTTTTTCCTTTCAAAGTAGAAAAACGAAAGGAAAAAACTTATTCAAACCAATTTATGAAAACAAAATTTTGGACATACTACATGCAATTAATAAATAGTGCCCTTTCCCAATAGGAAGACACTTCAAAGTAAAAACAGATCATGATAGTTTGAATTAGTTCTTGGAGCAATGATTATATTCAAAAGAGAAACACAAATGGATTACAAAGATTTATCCAAAATGGATCTAGGAAGTTCTAAAAATCAAATTTCTCATAATCAAACAAAACTAGTGCCATTACATCCGGCTCGTTGCACCATTTCCGACCATATATTTTTTTATGAAAATGGACATTGTATGTGAATGTTATCGCATTCTGATTGATTTCCCAAACAGGGAAAAGACGTCAACTGGTCAAAGTCAACAATCAACAAGTCATATTGCTGACATATGGAGTACATCATCATGACATCAACATCAAGTCATGATGACGTTAGCAAGGACATGTGGGAGCATGAGGAGGTGACATGTGTCACTCATTTTTGGCATTTTCAAGGGATGATGTGGACTAATAAAAAAATTGACACATGGAACTATACGAACGTGACATGTGGTTGTACGGAATGATGACATGACATAGTGACAGTTCAACTCGTGGCAGTATGGTTGCTAACGTGGTAGCATGATGTGGCAGTATGAATGATGAAATGGAGGATGACTGGGAAGGTGACTTGGTACTACAAATGATGACATGGCAGGCTCAGGTTATGACATGTAGTTGTATGAAAGTGACATGGCAGGATGAAAAGATGGTGATGTGGTGCTGACTATGTCAGTGAATGGACTATATAGTCCAATCACAGGGTGACAACTTGCCCAATCAGAGGGCACCACGTGGCACCCATGATTTGGCTAAGGTCAGCTGGGTGAAAAATTTGTTACCTCCGTTGGAATCGAACACCTGACCTCCACACATAGAAAAGAATTCACAACCACCGATAGAACTACGAGACTACACATGGGACTTAACCCCTAACTAACACATATTAGTTTTAAGTTGATATGGGAAGATGTTTTGGGATAATCCCTGGTTGGCGAGGGATAGCCTGACCAACCAAGGCCTATGGACCAGGGGTTAGCACCGGAAGGTAGGGCACAAAGGGGCCTAACCATAGGACACATGGCCACCATATGACTAGATCAAAGGGCTATACCAAAGGTTTAGGGGGCAACACATAGCGCTCGGCCATATGTCATCACCCATATTTCTAGGGGCCCAAAAAAGAGGGGCTAGAATTCCAATTTGCCAATGTTTGGCTTTTTGACTATATATTATGGAATTTTTTGGCTTTAAAGCATGATTTGAGTGGATTTTGGCCATTCTTGGGGGATTTGGAGCCCAAAAAGAGGCCAGATATTGGGGGAAAGTTGTGATTTTATTATCAACTGAAAATCCTATAAAATCCAGGTGCTTTTGATAGTCCAAGGAGGTTCAAAAATAATAGAATTATTAAGAGTTTGGAAGCTTAATCCATTTTTATGCAGGGAAGCCATTGAGGAGGGGAAATTTTGAGGCCAATTCTGAGAGCTACAATCAACCTTTTTTGGTGTCATCATTTGTGTTGTATTCATGAGTTAGAGAAAAATAAAACCAGACCAACTTGTAATCTTTTTTATGTAATTTTGATGTACTTTTGAAGCATTGAAGAGAAATAAGAAATCCCTCCCCATTGAGAAAAAGGCTCGGAGATGTAGGCAACCTTTCCAAACTCCATTATCAAGATTTTTGTTACATTTTTTTGTTACTTATGTTTACTTTATGATATGCATTATTTATGATGGCTACAATATTCTTTCATTAAGATCTTCTTCTTTTCATAATTCCTAAGTGGTAATTTAACACATGCTGGAAACTCAACCAAGTATTTTAAAGATTATTTTTGGATCAAGTGGTATCAGAGTAGGTTGACAATTGGTTAGTTGAGTTTTCATGATTACCATGGAAAATCTAAGTCATGGTGAAGGTGAAATTGTAGAAGGAGATCCTGATATTGGATTGAGAAAGAGGGCATCTCAAAGTGAGAAGATGGCATCTAAAGAAGGAATATCTCATAATGAGATAGAGTTTCAAAATACTTTCTTTATGATGTATGAGATGGTAAAGGTCTTATATGATGATTAATTTGAAATAAAGAGGCCTTTTCAAGGGGAATAGTAAAAAAAAGACAAAAGCGAAGAAGGAGAAGATCCTCCTAAACCTCCTCCTTCACCTCCTTCATCTCCATGCTATTCTTCTTCAAGTACAAGTTCAACTTCTACTACAAGAAAAAATTCTCATAAACATAAGCATGATATTCCATTACTTAATCTTGATGTAAAGTTTTATGTACCCATGTATGATGGTGAATTCAATGATGAGAGGCTTCATAAATGGGTCAAACAGATGGAGTTTTATTACAGTGTGCACCAAATCAAAGATGAGGTAACCCAAATTAAATTGGCATCGCTTCATCTTGCAGGCACCACACTCATATGGTGGCAGAGGAAATTGCAACATGGTACTCAACAAGTTGCTAATGTATTTCCATCATGGCAATATTTTGTTTTTGCACTTAGAAAGTAGTTTTATCCTTTGGGTTATAAGGAAAATTCTTTAATTGAATGGAAGAGTGTTAAAATAAGAAAAGTACAAATGGTTCAAGAATACATAGATGAATTTTGTAAGATGACATTAATGTGAAATATCCCATTACATACACAAGAAACTCTTATGAAGTATATAGGAGGATTCCATGCACATATTCGTAACACTGTATTTATGTTTGGACCTACTAATATTGATGAGGTTTATGTTCAATAAATGTACATTGAAGCAGGGAAAACAAGAGTTGGTGTATAAGGGGATTCGTCATCAAGGAAAGAAGATAAAAGAAAGGGGAATGGAAAGAAAGAAAATTCAGTGACCTTGAATGAAGAGAAGCTCTCTTGCAAGCATTGCAAGAACGAAGGGCGTGATGATGACCATTGCTGGAAATTGCATCTAGAGAAGAAATCGAAGTGGTTCAAAGAGAGGAAAGGGAGGAAAGAAACTAAAAAAACAACATGGCCAATAGACTTGGGGTATGATTTAGGTGATGAGACGAAGATCACAACAGTTGCCTTGATAGGTAAAATTGGTGATGGATATGATTCTAGAAGTAAATTATTTCATATAAGGGTCATAATGAAACATACTAAGATATACACATTGATAGATAGTGGATCTCAATCTAACTTAATTTTAGAGGAAGTGGTTAAGAAATTAGGATTAAACACTAAGATGCATCATAAAACCTATTCACTTAATTGGATAAGAAAACATCACAATTTTCCCATAACAAATAAATGTATCATAAAGTTTTCAATTTCATCAAAGTTTGTGGATGAGGTAACATGTGATGTGGTGCCACTAAATGAATGTGGAATGGTCTTAGGGGTCCCTTATTTATATGATCACAAAGAAATATTTTACAGGGAACATAATCAATATCAGTTAACTAAAGAAGGCAATGAATATGTTGTATGTTCTCATCACTTAAAACAAAATCAATCTCTTATCACATTGGAACAATTAAGGAAGGAAGATTATGGAAGAAACACACCTATAATTGTGCCAACTACAACAATTGATCTTAAACATGAACATGAGATGGTTTTATAATGGAAATTCAATCATACTTTTCTTCAAGATAAGTTATTTTAGTGCAAGAACATCAAACATATTGGTTCAGTTTCAATCATATTTCTGATGTTATCGTTGTTAATGTTTTCAACATGGATGGTAGTGGATTTAGTAAGATGTCAACAAGTTCAAGTGGTTAACAATATGCTTTGAATTTTCATGGTTGTTTTGCAAATTATGATGATGCAAAAGGTGCTTAGGACAGAGTTTAAAGACAAAGGACAAGTGGGGAGGCATGATCCAAAATGGATCTAGGCATGCCTAAAGATCAAAGTTCTTAGAACTGAACAAAACCAACACCATTGCATCGATTCTATCCATATATTTTTTTTCCGAAAATGAACACCGTATGCGAAAGTTATCACATTCTAATCAATTTTCGAAAGAGGAAAAAAAAGTCAACTAGTCAAAGTCAACAATCAATAGGTTGTACTACTGACGTCAGCATGAAATCATGATGAAATTAGCATATACATGTGGCAGCACGATGAGGTGACATGTCTCACTCATTTTTAGCATTTTCAGAGGTTGATGTGGACCAATAAAAAATTGACACATGGAAATGTACGAACACAACACGTGGCACTATACAAACGCGACACCTGTCTGTACGGAATGATGACATGGCCCAATGATAGTATGGCACATGGTAGTATAAGTGACAGGTGATAGTAGAGATGCTGACATGGCGGTTGACTAGGCAGGTGACTTGGAAGTATGGATGATGACATGGTAGGCTCACAGTACGACATGTGGTTGTACGATAGTGAGGTGGCAGGATGAAAGGACGGTGAAGTGGTACTGACTGTGCATTGACTATGTTGGTGAATGGACTGTACAGTCCAATCACAGGGTGACATGTGGCCCAATAATATTTGGCCAAGGTTAGTTGGGTCAAAAATTTGTTACTTCCATGAGAATAGAACACTCGACCTCCACACATAGAAAAGACTTCGCAACCACCGATGGACCAACCAGAATACAAATGGGAATTAACCCCTAATTGACACATATTAGTTTTAAGTTGATATGGGTGGATATTTTGCGATAATCCTTGGTCAGCAAGGGATAGCCTGACCGACTGGGGGCTATGGACTAGGGCTTAGCACTGGAAGGTAGGGTGTGGAGGGGCCTAACCACAGGACACATGGCCACCATATGACTAGAGCAAAGGGTTGGACCAGAGCTTTAGGGGCCAACACCTAACACTAGGCCATATGGAAGCAACCACATTCCCAGGGGCCCAAAAAAGAGGGGTTAGGGCTCAAATTTTCCAATTTTTGGGTTGTTGACTATATATTATGGATTTTTTTTGGATTTAAAGCCTGATTTTAGTGAAGTTTGGCCATTTTGGGAGGATTTGGAGCCCAAAAAGAGGCCAGATATTGGGAGAAAGTTGGGATTTGATTCTAAACTCAAAATCCTATAAAAACCAAGTGTTTTTGACAGTCCAAGGAGGTTCAAAAATAGTATAATTCTTAAGAGTTTAGAAGCTAAATCCATTTTTATGCAGGAAAGCCATTAAGGATGGGAACTTTGGAGGCCAATTCTGGGAGCTACAATAATCCTTTTTCGATGCTGTCAGTTGCATTGGATTCATGAGGTTGAGGATAACACAACCAAACCATCTTGTAATATTTTTTACGAAATTTTTATGTACTTTTGAAGCATTGAAGAGAAATAAGAAATCCTTCCCCACTGAGACAATGGGCCAGAGACATAGTAAACCTTGTTGAATTGTGTTATCAAGCTTGTTGTTATGTTTTTTTGTTCCTTATGTTTAATTTATGATATGCATTATTTATGATGGATGAAATATTGTTTCATTAAGATGTTCTTCTTTTCTTAATTCTTAAGTGGTAATTTAACACATGCTTGAAACTCAACCAAGTCTTTTAAAGATTATTTTCGGATCAAATATGCTAGGTTATGACTTTGAAATTATCTACAAAAAAGGAAAACAGAATGTTGTGGAATATTCCCTTTCAAATAAAGAATAAGTAATTGAAATTTCACTATGTTTTATTTCTATTCCACTATCTAATTGAGTGAAAGAAGGAAGGATATAATGGAAGCAAGATCAAGAGGTATGCAAGATCATTCAACAACTACAAGAGGACCCTAGTTCATTAGATAAGTTTGTATGGGAGAATGAATTTCTATGGTATAATGATCTCTTATATTTATGTAAAAATTCCCAACTCAAACAAAAGGTCCTTCTGGAATTAATCACTTCACCTATAGGAGGAAATTCAGAATTCTTGAAAACATACCACACGATCAAGACATATTATTTCTAGGAAAGTCTTAAAATTGATGTTCAAAAGTTTTTGTCTGAATGCGTGGTCTGCCAATATAATAACGAAGATCTACAATCATTGTTATAGGTTTCCTAGAACCATTATATATATCAAGTCAATGTTGGGAATAATTTTTAGTGGATTTTATTATAGGTTTACCCAAATCCGAAGGAAATAATTCCATCATGGTAGTAGTGGATCGATTGACAAAGTATGACAATTTTTCCTCTCTTTCTCATCCCTCTAAATAATGTACAATAGTCAAAACATTCATGGAAACATATCAAAACCTACATGGATTCCCCTAGATTATTGTAAGTGATAGAGATCCAATTTTCATTGAAAATGTTTCGATTGATTATTTTTTTTGGGTATTCAATTGGCTCACAACTCATCTTACCATCCTTAATCCAATGGGGAAAATGAGATTATGAATAAATTTATAGAAGGATATATTTGTTTCTTTACATATGATAAACAAACATAATGGGTTAGAAAATTAGCCTTTGTAGAATGGTGGTACAACACATCATTTCATAATTCATAAAAAATGTCCCCATTTCTAGCATGTTTGGATACTATCCTCCATTCATCACATCAATATTGAAAGGGACTAAAAAGTTTCATGTAGTAGAGGAACAAATAGGGAACCAACAAAAGGTTCTCAAATTATTGAATAACTTAGTTTTGTTTGAAAATAGGATGAAACGAAAAGATGATCAACATCGTAGTGAAAGTGAATTTGAAGTGGGGGATTATTTATTTATGAGGCTATGAACATATAAAAAGATGTCCCTCAAGAAAAAAATAAGGGCAATAAATTAGAACCCAAATATTATGGCCCTTATATGGTTTTGAAAAGGATTGTAAGTATGTCTTACAAATTGGAGTTTCCCCCATCTTCACGTGTACATCTAGTCTTTCGTGTTTCTTGCTTAAAGAAGGAAACCAACAAAAAGATACCATTCCAAACTATTTTACCAAATATTAATGAAGATATGAAAGTCATACTAGAAGAATAAATAGTCCTTGAAACAAGGATTAAGAAACTAATAAATCGATCAATTACGAAGTACCTCATCAAATGGAAGAACTTACCATTGGAAGAGGTGACATGGGAAGATAAATTATTCATGTAGAAACACTTGTGTTTAGTCAAGTGTTGAGGAAAACAATTATTTGAATGGGAGGGGCTTGTTATGCCCTCAAAAAAGCCCCATTTTATGTATAAAAACCATTATTAAGACATATATAATGAATTGTTACATTTATAGTGTTATGTTTGTATGTCGGCTAGAACCCTTCATTATACCCTTTCACTATAATTGTACATTCTTTCCCCTACACACACACACACACACAAAGGAGACCTAGTCTTAGTATCATCTTATCTCATATCATATTGTATTTTGAATTTGATATATTGTAAAATTGATTTCACCCTCAAGGTGGACTGTATTCATTAAATTTTCATCGTTTTTTAGGCGTTGGATCATAACAGTTGTATGTGCTAATTTTATTGATGAAGTGTAATTGGACGTAGTACCCCTTGACATATGTGAAGTAGTGTTTGGAAGCCCTTAAATGTATATGAGGGATGCAATATTCATGCAGAGAGTCAAATAGTACTGAATGATTAAGGATGGGAAGCAATACATCATCAATGTTGGGTTTTTATATTTTTTGCAGTGAAATTCTAGATGAGGTGGATTGACTGATAGTCAAAGTTGAATCTTGAGGTGTTTAGAATGGGTAAGGACATATTCGAAGGAAAATATAACAAATCGAAGGTCGAGGTGGTTCGACCAGGTAAAGATGAATTCGAAGACATTGAAATCAAGTCAAAGGTCGAGGTGGATCGACCGAGTAAAGTCGAAGAATTCATCTGAAAAGAGGTCAAAAAGTGGGCATGTGGAAACCGATTGAATGTCGAATGAAGTTCGAATGGTAGTCAACTGGTAATATGACTTAGTGATCAATTGTAACATAATCCTGAGATTCGTAGGATTTGTAGCCAATGATCTGTTGGGGTCCTATAATCATAGGTAACTTGATTCTTCAGCTACTCATTTGGTGTTGCGCCTTTGATCAAGACATCTGGCTTGCTGGTCTCAGTTAATTCCTTTTTCATCTTCCATATTTTTCACTCGATCCTTCATCACCTTGTTGCGCCCTTCATTCCCTCATCCTTCAATCTTCACCCCTTTGCCATTTTCCTTCCTACATTGCAATAAACAAGCTTAGGATAAAAACATTAGGTTAGTATTTTATTAATTAAACATTAAATAAAAATTGAATAAAAACATATAGTAAAATAAAACATTTAACAATAATATAAAAAAGATATATATGAAAACATATAAAAAATATAATAAACATAAATAAAATAAAATATAAAAACAAACAAAATACAATATAACGTAAATAAAATAATAAACAAAAAAACCAATAATATAAACATTTATTAAAATGTAAATAAAGTAAAACATAATACATATATTAAAAAACAAAACAAATATTAAAATAAAACAAAACGTAAATACAAAAAAATATATAAAAAACTAAAAAAATAATAATCCTATGTTTTTTACCCACATGCATTCCCCCATACATTCCAGACCCCCCCCCCCAACTCACGTCCCATCAACACCAAGGGGGGTCCGAAAAGTGGTATTGGGAGTGACAATTGTAACCCCCTGGTGATTTAATACTCCCCCTCCCAATACCACTTACCACCTCAGGGGGGTCCGGAAACCACCTTCCCCCCTGCAAAACTGCTCACTCAAAAAACTCAAAACCGCCATTTTTCCAGTTTTGACTAGTCGTCTTCCGAAGTGGATTCCAAGAAAATGGAAACCAATTTTAAAGAAATGAGAGAGGTTTTTGTTAATCATGGGATGAAGAAAAAAGATTCTTCCATTTTTTCATAGGTTCAACTAGTTGGGATAATCGAAGACATATTTTAGCCCCTTTTTTTCAGGTTTCTGGTTTTTCCTGTTTCAGTCCTGATTTTGCGGGAGGTGTTTCGGCGATATGGAGACAAAATTGGAGAAAACAAAGAAGGTTTTTGCTCCAGAAAATCTCATATAAAATAAACCCCTACAGGGTTTCCATAGGTGTCATCGTTGAGGAGAAAAATATGTCTGAGTTGACCCCCTTTTTTCAGCAGATTCGGCCCAGTTTTCAAGTCAAATCTTTTTCAAATTTACTTGTTATTTTCAGCCAGGAGGATTGAATTCGATCTCCTGAGTCTCAATATTTTATTCATTATTTATATCCATTTTTTTAATAGAGTAAGGGTTGTTGGAACCGACCAAAAATAAGAATTCATTATTGTAATCACCTCACAGAGCCATATTCTATCAAAACAATATTACAGTTACAAGATTCATGTGTCATTATGCCACTGAAGTTTTTCTCTCTGTAATTATTTTTTATGTATTTTTCATATGTGTTTCTTTTCTCTATTGTTTTAAAGAGATTAAATCTTAGAATTTTTTTAAAAACACCATGTTCCCAGTTTAAAACAATATTATTTTTTTATGCCTGAAGGTCATTCCCAGGATTCTTAACTGCCCTGTTATGATCTGTTTCCATCCCATTTTATTCTTGACCATCTACCAAACTTTAAAGGATACAACACAATTCCTACCTTTCCCTGTAAGCTTCCCTATATACCCTTATTTGATTGGATTATATCTCTTTGACTCCATTGCCCAATGGACCTCTTTCCCTGTTCCAACCAATCATTTAAAAAAAACTAAAACACTGTATTTCATAACTAGCCTAAGATCTATATTCAAACAAATCTAAATCTGATAAAGAGATACCTCTCTGAGTCTTGGAGGGATATATCCTTGACTCAAAGAGGTTTGATGTTACCTCGGTGATTGTCTCCACAACCTTGGGAAAATTACAGAGTGCTAACAGAATGACGACCACATTGAGGTAATTTCTCCAGAAGTGCACTTCAAGTTTTATTTTTGAATTCTAATGGTGAACAGAAGACAAAAATAGGAAGGTTGTATCATTCACCTGATAATTCCATTGTCTGTTGAATTTAGAAACAAAAATTTACTAGCAACTCCAGTCAACTCCAGATCAGTCTCAATTCAAGGACTCTACTGGAGGATGAACATGAAACATGACCAGATGATCTGAAAAGATCAGGTATTTAAGTTGGAATTTTATCCAAGATGTAATTGGTTTCATTTTTAATTATTTCTTCCCTTTTTGTGAACATGGATAAGACCATATTGTTGAAATTCATATTGATCAAATTTAACCTGAGGAACCTCAAGAGATCAAGCCTAGTTTTACAGATCCTATACACACTCCTACACTTGTAAATATTCTAGATAGATACAAGCCTCTTATATTACCCCCTATACTCTTGATTACCCTGCCAATTATTACAAACATCTTTTGATATTTGATGGAGAACATGATAAAATCACTGCTAAGAAACACATTTAGGATTTTTATAATTCTCTTGACATTTTTGAGGTTGAGGAAGTTGATGTCTGCATTAGGGTTTTCGCATTATCTTTGCAAGGTAGAGCTAAGGAATGCTTCAAAAAAATTTCAGTTGGAAGCATTCCAAATCTTTATTAGTTTGTAGAAGTCTTCCTTGGTAAATGGGAAATCAAGAGAAATATTTTTCTCATTTTAGAAGAGTATGATCATTTGAAAAGATAGCCAGGAGAGACAGTTCAACACTTTTCATCTAGATTCAATCAAGTTTACAATTCCATGCCTCCTGATATAAGACCACCTCCTGGTTCAACTCTTTTACGCTACCTAGATTCCTTTGATCTAGAGATGGCATTTCAGTTGAGAGAAAGGAACACTACTACACTCAAGGAGATGCAAGATAGTGCAATTAGTGTGGAAGCTAATTTTCTGATCAAAAGTTCAAAGTTAGAGGCAGAAGACAAAAAGAACAAAGAAAAGGAGTAGTTGGAATCTTCAGAAGCTAAACTGGACATTCTGGAAAACACCTTGGAAGAAATGTTACACCAGATTAGCATAAGAGAACAACTTGTTGTTCAAAGGCATCATGTCCCATTGATTACAGAGAAATAAAGGGTCATTGTTCCCAAACACTTTGTATCTCACCCTTGGTATCATGGATTGGAAAATGATCGTTTCATGTATTTGATTCATGACACAGTCAAAGATTAAACTCCATATCAACTTCCAGAAGAACAACCAACGGATATGATGTCCATGTTTGATGACATTTCCTATCTGGATAATCTACCCAACTATGATTATTATGATGATGATTATGTGGCTGAAATAGATGTTGATTGTTCAAATAAATCAACATCATGATGTTGGAAGGAAGAAGATCAGTTACAACTCAAATATGACAATCAGCCTATGCATATTGATTATGACACCAAGGAGGAAAATGAAACAAATCTTAGAGTAAGTGAAATATCTATGCCTTATGTTTCTCTTCATTTAAAATTATGAAAGAAAAGTATACACAAGTTGTTGACAGTAAATATGAAAAGCGTTCTGATCACTTAGTTGAAGATGTCATTAAGGATATGGAGGTTGTTGTAAACCTAGAATTGCAGCCCTTGAGCCTCATTGATTTTCAATTCCCATATGAAATCTTAGAGCCTGAGACAGAGTATGAGTTAACCCAAAATTACTTTGTACCATTAAGCTTTAATTCATTTCAATTTTTGAAGATAATTTTTAATCAGGTCATGCATACTATGCACGCAGAAGATCAAGAACTTTCATTGGAACCAATGCAACAAACATCTCAGTTCTTACAATATCTAGTAGTTGATTTCTTGGATGACTTGTGTTGCCAAATTCATGGTTTATTGGCCGGATATGAACTTAAAATAGGTTATGATATAGACATCATTAGGTAGTCTCTTTCATGGTTTTCTTCAACATGAGTCTCATTTCAAAGTTCAACAAAACATTTGCAGCCATATCAAAAATTACATGAGGATGCAAATAGCATAGATACAGTGCCAGATCATATTGCTAAATTGGCTAAATTTAAAAATCAAGGAACATGCCAGTCCTACCTTGATCCTATATTTACTTATATCGAGAAATTTTTCACTGCAGAGCCCCAATCTATTCCTGGCATTAATTTTTTTCTTCAGGATTTTTGAGTTCTCTGTTGTAAAGATCATACTAGAAAACAATCATTAATGCCTTTGCAAGATATAGTTCTGATACTTATTAAAAATAGTGAAAAAACAAAGTTATTGGATCGACTATTGGATTGGAATCATTGGCTTTTTTCCATTACCTAATTGAGCAGTGATTGTAGTAGATTAGGGTAGGAGAGTGTGAATAAGTTCAGCATTCTGAGCATCTATTTTTCAGCATTGTTCATTTTTCATTTTGCTTTCATTGGAAAGATCAAAACAGGTATAGATTGCATAATAAGATTTGGGATCATCCCAATGAATAAAGCATCGGTCTGCATGTTAAAAGTTAGGTGGTTCTTGACAACTCTTGAAAGACCTTCCATCCCCAAGTGGAGCCTATGTTGGGGTCCTATAATCATAGGTAACTGGATTCTTCATCTTCTCATTTGGCGTTTCCCCCATGATGAAGACAGTTGGTTTGCTGGTCTCGGTTGATTCCTTTTCCCCCTTCCATCTGTTTCGCTCGATCCTTCATCACCCTACCCAATCCTTCATCACCTTGCTCCACCCTTCATTCCCTCATCCCTCACTCTTCACACCTTTTCCATTTTCATCCCTACAGTGCAATAAATAAGCTCAGGATAAAAACATTAGGTTAGGGGTGGAATCATGAAGGTGGGTTACACTTTTGTGACAATCGAGTCTCCAAAATTCCAAAAATCAATTTTTCGTCCGAACTAATTTTTTTTTCGACTGAACTTTTGAATGTCAAATCGAACGACACCCTGACGACGCCCATGATTTTCATGTAAAATTTTATCTGGACGGATATTTTTTCATTCGGTAAAGTCTTTTCAACGGAAAGATATTCCGATCAAAATAATGTTTTGGCCGAAATATCTTTCGGTCGAAAGTTTCTTTCGGTCGAAAATTTATTTCGACCAAAACATTATTTCGGCCGAACAAATGTTTATATATTACCCACACATCGCTCATGTCATAGTTTTTGCGAGTTCATATCTTGTTGTGTGGAGAGCGTTTGGTGTTGTTGGTGTTTGATGTTGTTTTTGGAGTTTGCTGGGGGCATTTGTTGTGGGCAGATGGGCGGTGGACGTTGGAGCAACAAACATCATTCATGTATGTTTATATTATAGTTATAATTTCTAATAGAATTATAATTTAGATTATAATTAGATTTTAGATTAGAATTTAAATTAGATTAGAATTTAGATTTTTAAATTAGGATTTAAATTTGTTTTTTAGATTGTTGACAGGGCCAAATATGGCCCTCTCCATAATGTTTAAATGTGTGTAAATTTTAAACTTTAGAACAAAGCCGAATTTAGATTAGAATTAGAATTTAGTTTTTTAAATTAGGATTAATTTTTTTTTATTTAGACTGCTTTCGGCCCTGTCAATTTACAATATACCTTTAATGCCATTTAGGTACCCTATCTCTATGCATCCTCAACTATGTCATGTGCTTGTATATATTTTCTACATAAGTAGAATACATTCAAAAATTCACCATGCATTGCATGTATCTAGAGCTATTCTCAATCACTGCATTGAGATTCCCTAGCCCCGACCTATCTTTACTTTCGATTCATTTTCGTTATCCTCTTATACTAGTTCTAGGTTACACATCCCAAGGAATTTGTCTGTTAAATGATCATACCTTATAATAAATCCATTCAGTCCGACCAAGATGAGGGTAATAAGCAAGAGGACTATCACTGCAAAAAGAAAGCATCATAGTAGACAAATACAATGTTCCTATAACAGGCCCTAAAGAAGTTGACAAATAGCATGTATATGCCTTCTAAAGTTTTTCCCTTGGGATAGTCTCAAAAGTCTTTAGAAAAACATTTTCATATCCACCTTTAGTAAGAAGCTTAGTTCCTTATGCAATCCTCCCCATAGTTGTCTCTGTAAAACTCGAGCCAATTTTTACTGTGAAAAAAGAAACCAAAACAAATTTTAATCTCGTCAAATAAAACCTTAATCTGCTGTAAAAACAGAACATGAACTAAAATAATTGTTAAGCAAAGAACAAAGCAGAAATTGCATAATTTGACAAATAAAACTAAACCAGCCCTATCCATGTAGAATTTAGAATTTAGAAGTTAAATTTACATTAGAATTTTAGAATTTAGATTTTAAATTTCTATCTCTAGTTTAAATTTTAAATTTCTATTTAAATTTTATAATTTAGAAGTTAATTTTTTATTTTTGATAGGGCCTTATTCGACCCTGTCCATGTACAGTGACAGGCTTGAATTCAGGCCTGTACATGTACATGGACATGGTCGAGTATGGATCTTTCCCTTATGTTTAAATAAGTTTAAATTTTAAATTTTTAAACATGTTTAAAATATGTTTAAACAGGGCCAAATTTTCAATTTTTAAACAGGGACGAATTTCAAATATGTTTAAATGTTTAATTTTTAGAAAATTTAAATTTTTAGTTAAAAAATTGAGTTTAGAATGTTGACAAGGCCTTATTCATCCCTGTCCATGTACAGGGATAGGCCCGAATTTGGAATTTTCCCTGTCCATGGACAAGGATGAATATGGCCATGTCCATGTATAGGAACATGCCCGAATTCAGGCATGCCAATGTACATGGATAGGGCCATATTCGGCCATGTCCATGTAGTACCTCAAGCAGTAGGATAAATAGATCTAAAACTAGAAACAAAGGCCCAGTTCCATATGAAATCCATACAACTGCTAAGAAAACATACATAGTTGCAAAAAGTAGACAAAACATAGACTAGTTATTCTAACTATAACCAGTGAGACTAGGGGCTAAGCATGACTACTACAGGGCCACCACTACCATGAATAGTGCCCAAAATGAAAAAAATTAGACTCCGACAACAAATGTAAAGAAACATCACCATCACATGTGACATCCTCATCCAGCACGACCCCTATGATGTACAACCGGTAAAAGCACCCTTAAACTCTTTTTTTTTTTGTCTGTGTAGGAAGGTAATAATGACATTATACTCAACATCGCAACACGATGATGAACACAACGCATGCAACTCATGCAAAAACAACATAACAACCTAACATAAAATAACATCAAGCACCTGGAAGTAATGTACGACATTCAACCGATGAAGAATAAGAATGACTACCCGCCCGTCCTACCCTGCAATGGTTAGGACCTCCAGGAAACATAAGCAACTCTCAAGCCCAGGTTCCCATCAATTTTGACCATTTAAGGTCTCAAGGATGGTGACTTTTCTAAGGAACAAAGAGGTGTCTACATCCCTCCCGACACAACACAACCACGTCTACACGCTAAGGGACAACACTCACCTGGAAAACACCGACTCCAACCAACTATCATTCACCGCTATCCAAATAGGGCACGTTATGATCCCCTCATCAGGAATCATGTTGTCCCTAGGTGATATACGCATCAATAAACTTGGTGAAACACATCCTACCCAAACCAAGGACTCTAGGAAACTCCGACGCACTAGAAACTGAATACTGAAGGAAAACCACAACCCAACCCAAACAACAAGTTGACGAGATGCTAGAGGATGACCCGATTAAGACACTAACCAACGTAAGACTTCATCAACATCCCAACCACTAAATCATCTAAGAATTTTCAACTGACCATTTAATTAACATCGATTACTAATCTAATAGTAAGTCCATTTCAATTAATCCATAAATTGTACTTCTAAATTAACATAAAAATCGACGAATCTAAACGTCATTAAGCCAATGTACGCCAATCCAATTTAACATTAAAGATGTGTCAAGTGAGCAAGTCTAAATCATAGTGGGACATCAACCTGCCATCAATTTAACCTTAATGCAATCATAGTTTGGAAGGACATGTAAGACATTAACGATTATTGCTACATAACATTAATCAATATATCTAGTGATTCAACTAGCTAATTAGTAAATAAAAGATTTATAAGCTAGGCATTAAAACCTATTAAAATAATACCTTCTTTGGTTGAACATATAGATATCATCTATTCATTATAAATGACCATTCCAATAATGATTACTAAATAAAATGAAAGGTCAGTTGTTGGGCATTACAAATTAAGATAATAACACACTGAATGGTTGAAGAATATATAACCCTTTGCAACTATTACACATTTTGCCTTTAAAATATAGTGTTAATAAATTAGATAAAAAAAATTGTACTGCATTAATTTAGCACGCTTTAAAGGGGGCCATAATAACATTATGCCACAACACTTTCTAATTTAGCAAGTCTGAAAAAAAATAAAAAAATTTCAAACTAACGTCAATCTGGTCTAAATTAATTTAAGGACTGTCTAAAAGAAAGAAGGGTTGTCGAGTCAAGAATGAATCTTGTACTAACATGGGTTGTAAATGGAGTAGTTGTTCAAAAATCATAACTAACTATTGTGTAGAACATGTCAACCCTTTCCACCTGTCGGCTAGGGGTTTCTCTTGAAGGAGTGAGCATTCAGCTGGAAACCGGTACACACACCAGCCTTGAATTCAACCATGGGCCTCCCAGCAACGTAGTTATCAAAGGGGAAACTTGTTGTGCCACTCAAATGCAAACACAAGCTACACTAAAGGCCAAATGGGAGTCTTTTAACAACAACCCAGCTACGTTTTAATGGAAAAATAGGGGTAAATTAATGCAACACACAATCATCAGATTTCACAGCAAATTCGTAGACGAGTAACCAAAAAATAATTCAATGAATTAACCTCGATTTGTGGGCAATCACAGGAAGGAAGAAACATCAATAAATTGGCCAAAACAATGATCTTTAACAACAAGCGCATAGAAGAATGTTTACAGTCATCATTCCAAACTAAACTCAAAATTCATTCTTGATGACACCCCATCGAAGGCTCCCAAATGGGACATCACCGAATCTATCATACCATTCCCTTCCTTTAACAAGAGTTCAATAATGTCATGACTTATGCAGAGGTTTCGATTTCACTCAAGGGCAACATGCCCTCCAACTTCCTCAACGAGTTTAAGCATCAAAGGTGTAATTAACATAGTTGTAGCTAAGGCAACGATGGCCATTCCAGCCACAACTTAGTCACTGATAAGAAGAAACATGCACATAATCACACCAAGAGAGAAACCACATTAAGGTCCTTAATAAAGGAAACGCTGACAGGGATGGAAAAATCGTTGAATTAAATGCACAGGAAAAATCACCGCTCCAAACGAAATGCAGATAAACAATGACAGTTAAGGTGTGACAACATCATAAAAACAACAATCACAGCCCCGGGTACCATTAAATCCACAGGTTTTTAACAGAGTAAAGGTTCCTTCGCAATTACATGTCTACTAAGAAAGAATAGTCTAAAGATCCATGCTGATTCTTATACGTATTCCAAGCATTTATACGGATTGAACAATCTTAATCCTATTATGTAGAGCGATTCATTATGAAATTTGTACAAGAATAGGAATGGACAAAGACAATCACCTTTAACTAATGCATGTATATATATACCAGACCAATCCAAAAAAAACCACGTAGGGTTAAACTTATCCCTCGATACACAATGTAGATTTACAGTTATCTAATAATTAAAAAATCTTAGGGTGAGGATTTGATCCATCAAGATATAAAAAAAAGGATAAAATGAGAAAACGAGGAGATAAAAGCATGCCAAGTTTAGGGAAAAACTTCACCAACAATCACATTACAGGGTTAAAAAAACCGGATCCGGGACCAAGGTGAACCTTTAGCCAAGTACAAGCATCAAGGGTAGATGAATAACAGGTGTTTCCTTCGCTCATCATCCTCGCACAGAAAAGAATGGCATTGAGATCCATAGGTATTTTAATGCCAAGGCGATGACCGTAGATCAGGCTCCTGGCCGACTACTCAGGCGATGACTAGTGAGCTAGGGATGAAGGCTAAACAACCATGAAGGACATAATCAACACAACAAGGTGGTCAAGACATGCGGGAAAATGAAGGCCATGGGAGTCAACAATCATCGAGCTAGACTAAGAAAGGTTTCGGTCATCAATTTTTAAAAATAAATCAGTTTACTTCTCTATTAAATATGTAGATAAAAGCATAAGTCCTAATACAATCTATCATACACAAATGAAGAGAGCGTATCGTTTCCTGATCGCCCGCTCTGAATGATGTCCCACGCACTCCGTGCAACTTCCTCTTGCTGACCGACGAGACTTCACCGGTACCTCCCAACCAATGCTAGGGGTACTCTTCTTCCCCCTTAGCCCTCCGAGCCACAAAGGGGCCACACACACACTATATAGAGATTTCGACTAGCTCCCAGCTCACCTCGCAAGGCCGATCTACCACTCCTCACCGAGCTGGGTATCCCAACTCCCATAAGTTAAATTAGTCAAGTAGATATTTATGCAGCGTAACATTACACAAACTGAAGAGATCCAACCTCTATCTCCTCCCTTCATTATATAGAGTTTTGTGGTTCCTTACTTTCCTAAAATCTCATTTAATTAAGTTTTTTTTTTAAATTTAGTTCCTAAACATTCCTCCCCATACCAGTGTCACCCATCCCCTTTATTCCTCCAAAAATTAATTCCTTTAATTAATTAATTATCTTTATTTCCCTCACCCACCTAGAGTTACTCCTAGAATCACTCCTAGGTGCCCCCAAATTCTCTTACAGGTTTTAATGGATTTCCCTATTATTAAATTGCTAGTTCAGTTTAAATTAGAAAGCTCTTAAATGGTAGATACTTTACTAAGTTTGACTTTCCGTTTTTTTCCTTTTTGTTTCCTTTTTTTTTCTTTTTGTGTTTACCTCTTTTCCTAGTTTCCTAATATTTTAGATTTTCCCTCTTTCATCTTTTTAATTAGAAATCAAAAAGGAAGGTGTGGAAATTAACCCTTTTTACCTTTTCTCATTTAATTAGTATATTTTAAATTATCAAAATAATAAGACAATTAATTCACCCACTTTTTAATTTTATTTCATTTTTTTTTTTATTCCAAATTTTATTTGAGTTAATTTTTTTTTTAAATTAAATTTTATTCCAATTATTATTATTATTATTTTATTCCAAATTTTATTCCAATTAATTACCACTAGCATGATTTAGACCTAGACCTTAATTTTCGTGAATGGCGACATTTTATTGGGGTCCAAAATCCTCAAGGTCCAAAATCCTGCACACTCAGTAAAATCGAGTCAATATCACCTGTCTATTTTTGGTCACTATAATTGCTTATTTAACTAAAAAATCAAGTGCTACATAAATTGTCAACCCAGGGAAGTCTGTTTATTTCAAAGGTAACCATGCACTATATATGCTCAATCTCAAAAGAAACCTAAAGTTGTAGTACAAATTTATTAATCACACTTGCCTTGAACAAACTGAAGTTCTAACTTGAATTACAGGAAAGCAACCTACCTATTGCAGATCTTAAAGTTTAAAGAAATGATTAATTGAAGAATCCTGGATTACATTAAAATAACAACAAGATACTGCAATAGGAAAGACCAACTATTTTGTAACCAGAGAACAGGACCCTATTCCCAAAGCAAGAATCTTCAGCAACTGTTTCTGATCATCACACTTCATGAACTCATTTCTTAACTGAAATAATTGACATACACACTGAAGGCTGTCTATCTCTTAACAGAGAACAAGACCCTATTTCCCAAGCAGGAAACTTCAGCACTTGTTTCTGATTAGCACACTTTCATGAACTCATTAATGCACTGAAGGCTAACTATCTCTAACAGAGAACAAGACCCTATTTCCTAAGAAGGAAACTTCAACACCTGTTTCTGATTAGCACACTTTCATGAACTCATTAATGCACTGAAGGCTAACTATATCTAACATAGAACATGACCCTATTTCCCAAGAAGGAAACTTCAGCACCTGTTTCTGATTAGCACGCTTTCATAAATTCATCAAAAAGGATTTCTAACTAAAATGATTAACAATTACCCAAGCATGAATCACATGAAAACAATGTAACATTCAGTAAAGAAGAGTTTCAACAAGACAGATTTCAGTAAAGTAGTGTTTCAGCAAAACAGAATTCAATAAAGTAGTGTTTCACCAAAACAAAATTTAATCAAGGCATAAACAAAAATCACACTAACACACTACAAAGCTAACGGGTGAATCTTGTGAAGAAGGTGGGCCCTCCCTTCTCACAAGATTCCCCTGGAACGAAAGGAACTAGAGAGAAATGCTCAGAACAATCTTTTATTCATCTGTCAACTGTGTTACATTACAATCTGAAGTAAAACACGTCCCTCTCTGTAAATCCTTTTCTTGTAAAAACGGAAGGTCCTCTCGAATGGTGATTTCCTCTTCTTTAAAGAGGAGGATCCATTTGATACAATTTAATCAACTAATTACATGTGTACATCTAAGTCCTATTCTTAGTCAGATCAACTTTCTAAACTGGAATAGGATATCCTAGTCTCCTGCAACAGAATAATATTACAAGTGCTAAGTGAGGTGTTGTTGTTGCGGCTGGAGTAAAAACTTATTTATTTGTCTCTTGTTACTACTATTGTATGTTGTTTCAGCATCGCAAATCGTGGGTTGTTTCAGCCACGGGATTTGCGTTCTGACTGTTTCAGCACTTCTCAGGCGGAAGCGATGGTTGATTCTAGCTCAAGGTGTTGCTGTTGTAGTCAATTATGTGTGAGTTTTTGTTTCAGCATCGTTGACCACAGACTGTGTAACATCTTCTGTGTTTCAGCATTGTTGACCATGGACTGTGTAACGGCTTCTGTGTTTCAGCATCGTTGACCATGGACTGTGTAAAAACTTCTGTGTTTCGGCATCATTGACCACAGACTGTGTAACAGCTTCTTCTGTATGAGTTGTTGTTTCAGCCACAGGGTTTGCATGCTTTAACTGTTTCAGCAACAAGCCTCAATGCTAATCTGCAGTTCAAACTGTTTCAACACTTATGCATTTCTGATCAATGGTTAAGTACAAGAGTAATGTAAAATTATATGCAAAATAGATTAAACGTATAGTAAAGAGAAGAGACGTTGTATACCTTTGGAAATATAGGGTAAAGTGATAATATGAGTTTAAATGTGAGTGAAACAAGAGTGTAATGGTGGAAAAAAGTGTGGGAAAAAAGGTACATTGTGTGGTCCTAACATCCCCCCCAACTTAAAATGTTGCATGTCCTCAGGCAACTTCACTCTGAATCAGAATCTGAATACCGACTCTGAGTGTGCAAGTTACTCAAGCAGTAGCTGTGGGAGGTGTTGTCTGTTGGAGCTATGAACCCTTGGACACGTTGTAACCTTTGCCAAGCTGCTATTTTTGTCTTCTTAGGCAACTTATAATGGATTTTATATCTTTCTGCTGGCAACCAGAGGATAGGAAAATAAAACCGGTACCCTATCCAGCTTTCAACACATTGTTCAACACACTTGATGTAGTTGGGTACCCCGGAGATTTCCATCTCAATATTAGTGGGGCTAAAAGGATTGTGTTCTTGTCTTTTCTCAGTAGATTGCTGCCAAAACATGTTATTTGCCTGTAGGGTAGCAATATTTGTGGATCTGATGAAGTGTTGACAATCCTGAAGCATTGTTGTCTGTAGTTGCTGAATGTGTTCAGTCATCTATGGTTTCTTTAAAAACTAATAATACTCTGTGACAAAGGTGGAATCATTTTGTGGTTCTGGCCTTATCTAGAGACGACGGTTATCCTCGTTATGCTTGGCAGCTAGGAAGTCATCCTGCCATATAATTTGATTGTTGAGGAATGAGGTGAGTGCCCTGATCTGGATGTCAACGAAAAGAGGGTTCAGGTTAAGTTGTCGGTTTTTAGGGATGGCCTCATTATGAAAATATGCTTCACAGAGGAGGTTTTGATCCATAGCAGAGGCTTCTGCAAAGGTTTTGACAAAATCTATTGGATGTAACATTGCATGGGGTCTTCCTTCTCTGATTGATTTGATCTGAAACCATGTAAGTCATTCCATGAGGAACAAGGAGTAATTGCAGGATGGTTTCCTTCCAGCCAATAGCTTTTGTGCCAAGTCAAATATCAAGAGCACTCTGCCTTTTAGCTCTTTGTTCTGTTTCTTAAGGGCACGAGCTTCCTGGCGTGTTTGTTCCAAAGCTTCCCAATTTGAGTAGGTATGATTTATCCAGATTTGTCTGTGTTCCTGTAGGCTTTTGGCCTGTGTAACAACAAACTATTTTTTCCATTTTTCTATTATTGCCTGCTCATCCCATGGCTGAGTTTGTGTTTCAGCGTTGCAAGTAATAGGCTGAAGTAGGGTCTGAGTTTGTGTTTCAGTGTTGCAAGTGGTAGGCTGAGGTAGGGTCTGAGTGGCTTGTTCCACATAGGTGTGGATATTGATCTGGCTAGGAGGGGCAGATTCATCCATAAGAAATGTTTGTACAGCTTTATTAACAAAAATAGGGGTTTCAGAACTGACATTTGTTGCAGGCCAGGGCTCAGTCTTAATTTTGGAAGGTCCTGTTGGTTCTTGTGTAACAGCAGGGTGTTCTTCTTTGACTGCAAAAGTCGAAGGTGCAGGGGAAGCTCCAGGCATTGGAATTTGAGTTACTTTGTAGCCTTCTTGATAGTAGATGTCCCCACATTGACTGCACATATATTCTCTACACGGATCCTCTATAGTTTTCTCTGACATGGTTGCTATGCGAGCTAGGGTGTGCAAGTTAAGTTCCTTTTCATAGGCTTCCTTTGAAATGGCTATCTTTTGCTTGTAGGCTTCCAGTTCAGACTTTAGGAACATATTTTCTTGTAAAACAGAGGCCATTGTTGGTTCTGGTTGAGGAGTGATTGGTTCTTGTGTAGTAGTCACAACCGCACTAGCTGGTTCTTGTGGAGCAGCTACAGGATCGGCAACTGCTTCTTGTGTTTCATCTTGTTGATGTAAGGAAAGTAGTGTTGCGGCACCCTGGACCTCTGATTCCTGTATCTCAGTGTCAATATCAACAGCCGGTTCTTGTGTTTTAGCTGTAGCTGGTTCTTGTGTGGCAGCTATGGCTGGTTCTTGTGTTTCAGCCACTGAATGAGTATCTGGTTCTTGTGTTTCAGCTACTAAATGGGTAGTTGGTTCTTGTGTTTTAGCTACGAATTGGGTAGCTGGTTCTTGTGTTTAAGCTATGAATTGGGTAGCTGGTTCTTGTGGTTCAACTACTTGATGAGTAGTTGGTTCTTGTGTTTCGGCTACTTGATTTGAAACGGATGATGTCGCAACACCCTGGGCATCTGGTTCTTGTGTTTCAGTGCCCATGGGTGGAATAGGCAAAGATTCTGGAATTTGAGAGGTTAGAAGTGTATGGGGTATTAGTCGGATGGGTTGGAGGTCTATGGCGGTGGTAGTAGTGGCTGCCCTTGTTGAGGCCCTTGTTCGTTTTCTTTGTAAAAAGGGCAGAAAGAAAGGAATTTGCTTTCATTTTTGTGGGGGTTTTTCCTCAATGATGGGACAGGGAGAATTGTCTGGCTCAGAATCATCGCTAAGAATATGAAGGGCAGGAGTGGATGATTCTGGTAAGGTGTGGGGCGGGATTGGTATGGTAGGGGGGTTAATTGGACTGATTGGGTATATAGACGACCTGTTAGGTATTTATGGAGAGTCTGGAGGGTTTTGTGGTTGTTGTTCCTGAAGATTTTCAGTAATTTCAGTGGCTTCTTGGGGATTTATAGGTGGGTTGTTTAGTGGAGGGTTTTGTTGGGAAAAAACCTTTTGGATAAGAAGTTCAAAGAGACAGTGATGGGTGAGTGAAAGGGCGGGATCTTTAGCCTTTTTACAATAGTGTGACATATTTTTAAGACAACTGAACAGATAGTAAGGAATGTTCACCAACCTATTATGCCGTAAATGAGACAACAGGACAAAATCGTGCTGGTAGACTACCTAGTATTGGCCTTCACAGGTAAGGTAGTGTTTGACGAATTTTGTAACTTCTGGCCATGGAGGCGGTAGCGAGCTAAGTCGGACACCCCGGCCTTTAGGTTCAATTTGTTCCCCTGGCAAGAGGAAATCCTACTGGGCATTCAGGATGACATGTTTGCGACTGAACCAGCGAAGGCCATTGGTAGGGAGACCCGAAACCTGTGCTATATCCTCTTCTGTAACTGAAATCTGAACCCCTTGAACAATGGAATGGTCTTCCTGGATATTTTGAGCAAATTCGAGAACCTGTTGTTGATCATACCCCTGGAGTCTCTGAAAATAACCGAGCCATCCTGCCTGCAGAAAAATTTGATAGGCTTCTGGATACATTTCTAGCAGGGCTATCGTGGAAGGTTTGTACCATATAACAGAGCCTCCCATAGCTAAGAGATCAATAAAATACACCGTCAAAGAGTCGAGTAACAACTTCTGTGTAGAGTAAGTTTTTCGACTGAAGGCATGCAAATGGTGGTGAAGCAAACAAAAGGATGGTAAATAGGAATGGCGGTGGTTGATTCGTGTGAAATGATGGTATAAAAGTTTGATATTTCCTCCCCCCCGTTCAAGTGAGGCTAATAATAATTTTACGTGAGTGGTAATAATGATTTGGAATCTTCTCATTAACTATAGCTTAACTGTAATACATTGAATTTACATACCTCGTCTTTACCTTTTGATTCGTGCTTAAAAAAAATATAATTCTTGTCCGTAATAGTTTTGCAGTGGCCGTGGCGGAGAATTTTGATTTGTTAGATGAATTGTATCAAGGATTTGTTGACTGGAAGGACAAAATGTAGTATGAGAGTGCAAAAGCTTATTGACAGAAAATGCCGCAAAGTTGGTGTTTCAGCCATAGGAAGAATAGAAAAATGTTTGTTGAAGAGTGATGTTGCAGAATATTGTTGAGGAAGTGGTGTTTCAGCAATAGAAAGAAGGGAGAAACAATTGTTGGATGGTGTTGTTTCGTCAATGAAGAAATGTGAAGAACTGCTGAACAGTGGTGTTTCAACAATGGGAGAAAATGGTGAGAAAGGTTGCTGACAGTGGTGTTTCAGCAATGGGAAGAAGGGTGAAACAATTGTTGAACGGTGTTGTTTCGTCAATGAAGAATTGTTGAACAGTGGTGTTTTGGTAATGGGAAAATGGTGAAAAGTTGTTGATAATGGTGTTTCAGCAATGGGGAAAATGGTGAAAGGTTGCTGACAGTGGTGTTTCAACAATGAAGAAAGAGAAAAGAGTTGTTGACAATGGTGTTTCAGTAATGGGAAAGCTTGCCTCTTCTTGAAGTAGGATCGTCCTTCCTTAGTGGGTTGGTGCTTTGATCGGGGATCTACAAAAATCGATTGTAACATGGTATTTCTTGAGAGGGATTATTAGTAAATGAAATCTAATCTAATACTAAAGAAATTAACTTAAAAAAGAATTAATTGCAATGAGGGGTAAGAGCCCCCTCTAAAAAGAGGTAATGAGAGTCTGCCATGCATGTGGCCTTGAAATCTTCTGTGGAAATAGGCCGCTGGTACAGACGGAGCCGATGACCATTTACAAGTAACAGTGTTTTAGAGTCATCGATTGTGAGGAGCCTTATTGTTCCATTAGGGAAAACAGTATCTACTTCGTAGGGTCCAAGCCATATTATACGTAGTTTCCCTTGAAATTATTTAAACCAAGAGTCATACAGTAGGGCCCAATTACCTTTTCTGAATTGCTTATGCTTGATAGTTTTGTCATGCCATTTTGATCTTTGTTGTTTAATCATAGTTGTCTGATGAATGGCATCTAGTATTTTTTCATCCAATTCATTAATCTGCTGCAACCTGGTTGTCTGTGCATCGGTCAAATCAAGGTTGACAGCTAAAGTAGTCCTTAAGGTTTTCATTTCAAACTCCACAGGAAAAACATCACTCTTTCCATAGACTAATTCATAGGGAGAGAATCATGTAGTATTTCTCCAGGTAGTTCTGTAGGCCCATAATGCTTCAGGGAGCCTCTAAGACCGGTCCTCTCTGTTTTCCTTCACTATTTTTGTGAGAATGGCTTCTATTACTTTATTTGTGCTTTCCACCTGTCCATTGTCTTGGGGGTGGTATGTTGTAGTCATTCTATGCTGAATATGATATTTTTGAAGGGTGGCTTTAAAACCATGAGAAGTGAAAGGAGGTCCTCCATATGTAACTAATCCTCTTGGCACTCCAAATCTAATGAAGATGTCTTCAAATAATAAATCTATAACTGCTTCTTCGGTCGCTCTATGGAGTGCTTTAGCCTCCACCCATTTTGTCATATAGTCTGTGCAGACCACTATGTAAACTTTTTGATCGGATGGGGGGTTAATGGGTCCTAAAAAGTCTAAGGCCCATCTTTCAAATGGTTCAAGTACTATCTGGGGGTTTAATGGCATTTCATCTCTATTGTTAGGTTGGCCCACTCTTTGGAAGCTATCACAAGCCCAGACATATTTCTTT
>JZKD02S1750974.1:466081-476206 GCA_000966675.3 Picea glauca
TTGATATAGAGAACAATAAATATAGTTTTGTTGTGACAACATTGTTCTCTTATTTTTTGATACAAGCAACTTCTACAATAATGTTTTTATTTTTTAAACTAACATCTAAAATTGGTTTTGCATGCATAGAGTTATACAATGGTTGTTACATTCATGGAACCATTTTGAATATGACCATTGTTTTATGTTAATGTATATATTGATGAAATCCATGGTGATTAAATTTGAGTTTATTGATGTATTTTGGGATGTATTTTAAGAAATTCTTGATGCAAATGAAACTCAACTAATGAGATTATGAATAAATTATATTATATTTTATTTAGAGGAAAAAATTTAAGGGTTGATATAAGCTAATGTTTTCCTCTCATCACATGTCAATTGTAATAGAAATCTATAAAAAAAATACAATCTCGTTACTAGGAAGAATTATTGGGTACATGCACAACATATTAGAATATGGTGTAAAATGTTGAAACTTAGAAAATTGAATTAAAGCTTCCAAAATATATAACCTTAATTCAAGAGAAAATTATATAAATAAATAAAAATTCGCTAATAATGGTATGCTAGTTTTCCTCTTAAAATATAATGCATATGTTCTCATTAAGATTTCATTTTAATATCTAAATGATAGAATTTCTTAAAACAAATTACTTTTCACATTGGTTTCTTCTTCAAGGATCTCATGGCCAAGGAATGAAACTGCCAAGTTGTTTACCATAAGGTTTGGTGGTTTCAAGTCCTAATATTTTCATAAATTTTATTGGCATAACATTTTTTAATGCCCTAGAATCCAACATACAATTATGAAAAAACAATTCATAACTTTTATTTTTAAAGTTACCACTTTTTCTTCATAACTTGAGTTGGTTGGGTTCCTTTAGCAGTTCCATGTTGTAACTTACTTGGATTTATTTGATTTTGATTACTGGGATTTGGATTGGTTATACTTTAATTAGGTTACTTTGAGTTGGATTACGTTTGGCTTAATTTTTAATTTGTTTATCCCTACATTCGTAAGTAACTCAATCCTTCTCACAAATTCTCCTCTTGACTTCCTCTTGGGATGGATTGGGTGATAATTCCCTATAAATGATGGTAGGATCAACGATTCTTTCATTTGTTTGATCATTAGAAACATTTCTGATCATACTTGTCCATTCACCCACATAATTATTTAGATCATTTGGTTGATCAATATTAGCTTCACTTTGCTTGTTGGAAAACCTCTTTGGCAACTAAACAAGTGTATTGGTCATGTGGTACACCACAAGGATTAAACCATGGTAATGTTCCTTGGTCAACCACATTATTTGTCTCTAGTGGTTTTGGAGATCTTTGGTTCTAATTATATAATGAGGTTGTCTAGACTTATCTCAACCATTAAATTCTACCATCCCATCGTTGTTTTTCTTAATTGATTTCCCTTGGTGAACCCAACTTCTGATTTCACTGACTTCTATGTGTGTGTTTTATTGATTATTATCAAAATAATATGGTTTTATCTTTTGTCCCTTATCTCTTTAGTCATTAGTTCATGCCTGAGCAGTCAGCCAGGAGTCGAATCGATGGTCGTCACTTCGGTGTTTAAAGACCTATAGATTCAAATGCCCTTATTTTCTGTGCATGGATGATGAGTGAAAGATAATATTTTTCTATGTCGTCTATCCCTTATTTATATCTGAGTTGATTGATTCATGGCTGAATTTTTAGTCTTTGCGCCTACTTGTGTAGATTTTATTTTTCTTTGAAATTCATACAATCAACATTTAATTTAATATGCTTGGATTTTTAGTCAGTAACTGAATGAATTTCACTTTTTTCAGTCTCTTGATATGGCTTCTCTACCAAATTCAACACTCACTTTTGATATGGCTTCTCTTCCAAACCATAAACTCTTATCATTGTAAACTCCTCAAAAAGGAACTTGTCTCCCACTTTGGTGGTCTTTTCCAATTGTAGTGACCCTTTGACTAAAGGAATAATTATAATGAATAATTCATTTTGGATAATAAAGTCTAATATAGAAATAAAAGATTCTTAGATGGGAACTAATTATTATAAATTCATATAATATTTAAAGATGGGAAATAATTGTTATCTTACTGATAATATTTATATTCATACAATATAACTTCAAATTGACAAATTATTAATTAATTCATTAATAACCTAGACATTAGTAACTAATGTGTTTATTGAACCATAATATTGTATGTGTGTTGGATATTTAGGCATAGCTAGCATACATGATCCAGGTGGATATTGGTGGCCACCCACCTATTCCACTTGGACCCACACTATTGTTTCTTTTAGTTTTTCAATTTCCTTAATTGTAGCACAATTTACTATTTTTAGCAGTTCTTCGGGTCTTGAACTTTCAGAGCTGTTTTGAGGCCCTAAACGACATTTTTTGGGCATGAATGCTCTGACGAATATGAGTCTATTCCAGACTCAATATTGAATGTCAACAATGCCATCCTCAAATAGATATTTCTAATGATGTATCATGTGTGTCAAATGGAGATAGTATGCCAAAGCTACGACCACGGGAAATTGATGTACCAATTTACCCGAACGGGGCCCATATTCTGGTGTTTCATCTACTAGGGTTATGTTTTTGGATGTTTAGGGTTTTCCATTGTTTCTTAATAATATATAGGCCTTCTAGCCTCATTGTAACACAGATTTTAGAGGCCAATAGCTGCCACATATCTTCTCAGAGATAAGCTACCAACGCCCTAGCTAGTTTATTTCCATTTTGTCTGTAATAATTTTTCAGTCATTTGTTATTAATGAAATGAAGTCTTATTTCCACTACATCTATGCGTTTATGTGTATTTTTGTATTTCTTTGTGTTCCTACATAAATCTGGATCAGTGGTATCAGAGCGATTTTCTCGTTCTTGATCTTTCTTTGCATGTCCCCAACGAGGTCGGGGTATAAGGAGTTGGGGATCGATCTGGTTGAACCTTTTCAAGATCAGCCTCACAAACCCCAATGACTACCCATGGGGGAAGAAAATAAAGATGAGGGAGTAGGATATCCTATCAAAATGTTGCTTGAGGAGGCCCTCGAGAAACAAAGGAATTCGATGATGGACAACTTTGCCTAGATTATTCAACAGATTACCACTAGCGGTGCATCGACATCCAACAACCACTTTGGAGACACCACTCCTTTTAAGGTACAAGTAAACTTTGACATTCCCATATTTGAGGGCCAAATAGATGTAGATTTCATAGATAGATGGTTGAATATATTAGAATTATATTTATTGGTTCATGAATTTTCCAACCGAGAAAGGATTATTTTCGCACTCCTGAAAGCCTCCCCCCATGTCAAGGACTGGTGGGAAACCTACTCGGAGCAACAGGGTGAGGGGGAACCCTCTCTGTTTTCGGTCACACCCACTTGGAATTATTTCCAAGACGCCATCAAGGAACAATATTATCCTGTGGGGAGCTATGAGGACAAATACATACAATGGACTACACTGCAGCAACAAAGGGACCAATATGTGCATGAGATGACGAATTTATTTCATACCCTATGCACAAAGTTGGTTATCAAAGATTCAGAGAAACATTTGATGTTAAAGTATCGTAGTTGTCTTCACATATACATTCAGGAGGAGATGGAGTTCCTCGACATCTCCTCGCTTGGTGTGGCATACCGATATGCTGCCAAGATTGAGCAGAAGTTCAAATAGAAAAAATGAGACTTTGGGTTTGCGAATCAGAAGCAAGGGAAAGGTACCCCCAAACTGTAGAACAAAGGACCAATCCAAGGTGGGGTGGCCCAGGACAACCTGCCAAAGCCACAATCAAAGAACAACACCATGAAGCCAAAAAAGGACACAGGGAAGTGGTGTGAGTTCCATAAGAGCTCCACTCGCAACACAAGTGAGTGTCGGGCCAAGCAGTCACTCGTAACCGAGTTGAAGGCTTCTAAATCGAATGCATGATCTGACTATGAATTAGAACCTAACAATGGAAATTATAGGGGGAAGAAGATTATCGATGCAGATCCCAATGCCATCGTTGCCACCACAAAGATCCAGAAGGAGGAACTAGAAGATCCAGAGGAGGTGGAGCATCTCTTCCATTCCAAGATGTGGGTAAAGGGTTCCCCGTTGCAATTCATTGTCGACAGTGGGAGCCAGAAGAAACTCATCATGGTAGAGGTCGTGAAGTGGTTGGGATTGTTGACCACAACACACCCACAACCTTACACCATCGGGTGGTTTCACCAAGGACGAAACCTTCGCGTCAGCCAACAATGTTGCCTTCCCTATAGCATCAATCCCTTCATGGATGAGGTATTATGTGACATTTCTCCTCTTGATGTTTCTGATGTATTATTAGGCCAACCATAATTGTGGAAGTGACATGTTGTGTATGAGTCCAGGCCTCATGCTGTTATTATCACCTTGGGAAATAAGATGTACAAGATACCGGAGATAGCATCGCCTACCACCATCTTTGTGGTTACTACAAAACAATGCAGTAAACTCATTTCCAAAACCAAGAAATTTGTTTTCCTGATGATCCACCCTCAAGGAAAGAGGAATAATATGGCCATTACCTCCAGACAGGGCCCCACTACATGAAAAAAACTGATGGATAAGGTCATGGAGGAGTGCGAGTACATCTTCACCTCCCCTGCAGGGGTGCCTCTACACTACCAAGTCAAGCACCACATCGATCTGACCCCAGGTGCGTTGTTGCCCAATGGACCCATCTATCAATGCTCTGTTCTAGAGAATGAAGAAATCAAGAGGCAGATTCAGGAGTTGTTGCAGAAAGGTCACATCTAGATGAGTTCATCACCCTGTGGGAGCTCGATCATGTTGGTGTAKAAGAAGGATGGGACTTGGAGACTTTGCATTGACTATCGGGCATTGAATAAGATCATTGTTCAGAATAGGTACCCGATCCCATGGATTGATGACCTTCTGGACCAACTCAAGGGGGGAAAATATTTTAGCAAGATCGACTTGAAGTCGGGGTATCACCAGGTACCAATCGAACCCTCTGATGTTTGGAAGACTGCCTTCAAATCCAAGGAGGGCCTTTTTGAATGGTTGGTCATGCCATTCGGGTTGACAAATGCCCCTGTAGCCTTCATGAGGCTAATGGAAGACAACCTACGACCATTCACCAAATCATTTGTAGTGGTGTACTTGGATGACATTATGATATTCAACTAGACTTGGGAAGAACACCTCCACTGCATCCAACAGGTCCTCCAAACACTGCGGAAACACAAGTTGTGTGCTAATTTGGAGAAATCCACTTTTGGCATGACCTAGGTTCAATATCTGGGATACATTATTGATGAGCGGGGGGTGCATGTGGATCCAACAAAGATCCAATTCATTCGGGATTGGCTAGCCCCAACCACCCTAATAGAGCTCCACATATTTTTAGGTCTTGCCAATTTCTACCGTAGGTTGTGTTGGGATTATCTCATATCACTTGGCCCTTGAGTCAAGTCACCAAGGGAGAAGCTAAAGAAAAATTATTTTGGTCTAAATCTCAACAGAATGTGTTCGGGGAGTTGAAGCATCGCCTCTACTCTACACCAGTGCTCAAATTACCAGACTTGCAACAACCATTTGAGATTGATACAGATGCCTCTAACTATGCCATTGGGGAAGTCCTTACTCAACATAGTCATCCAATGACATATCATAGTGAGGCACTTTCCAACACACTCCGAAAGTATCCCACTTATGAAAAAGAAATGTATTCCATTGTCCAGGATTGTCGGTAATGGAAGCATTACATTTTGGGAAAGGAAACAGTCATCCACACAAACCACCAACCCCTGCAGTTCATACAGACACAAGGGAAGTTGCACAAGGATCACCATCAGAAGTGGTCCAAATACCTGCAATAGTTTCAATTGAACATTAAGTACAAGAAAGGTAGCACCAATAATGTTGCAGACTACCTCAGTCGACCACCCATCATGGCGCTAACCATTGTGATCAACTCTTGTGGGCACGAGACTTCTGATTGGCCGCTTCTCTACACAAGTGATCCAGAATTTGGCCACACATACAATACACTCTTGGAGGGTAAGAAAGTTCCCAATTTTCACCTCTAGGATGCCCTTTTTTGTCACTTGGGACACCTTTGTGTTCCTTCAAGTGAGTGTGCCAATATGATTTGGGAGGCACACTACAGTCGGGTCACTGGTCATTTTGGGGTTGATAAAACCATGGTAGTACTGCAAAAGTATTTATATTGGCCAAACCTTTGACATGATGTCGGGAAGTACATCAATTCCTACATTGCTTGTGCCATTGACAAACCGACCATCAATAAGCAAGGCCTATTTACTCCGCTTCCTACCCCCAGTCGACCTTGGGAATCCATCTCTATGGATTGCATGTTGGGCCTTCCTTCTACTAAGCATGGCAATGACTATTTTTTTGTGGTTGTCGATTGATTCTCGAAGATGTCCATTATGATGGACTACAAGAAGAATATCACAGTAGAAGCCACTGCTAAAATCTTCTTTGAATGAGTGTGGGTACACTTTGGGATCCCACAGTCTATCATCTCATATCGAGATAGCAGGTTCCTCAGTACATTTTGGTCAAGCCTCTGGTCGATGTTGGACACCAAGCTCACAATGTTCACATCTTTCCATCCGCAAACTGATGGTCAGACAGAGGTCGTCAACCAAATGATTGTACACATTATGTGCATGTACAACTCAAAGAATCCATGCACATTGTATAAGAGCCTCCCCTATGTACAACACAACTACAACCGGTCTCTCCATAGCTCAACTAGCCACAACCCCTTTCAAGTGGGCTTGGGATTCCAGCCACTATGTCCCATTGACATAGCCATGCCATTTGTGGCTACTCGGGAAGATTCAACCCATGTCCAGTTTGAGGATGACAAGGAAAACATATTCATTGAGCACATTCAACACATCCACCAATAGGTTCATGACATCTTGGACAGAGCCAATGCTAAGTACAAGCAACGACATGATCAACATTGGGTGCCACACAACTTCCAGGTGGGCGACAAAATGTGGCTATATTTTCAAAAGGATCCCCTTGTTGGACCTATCACAAGATTTTCCCACTCCGATATGGGCCATACACCATCACCAAGGTTGTAGGGGACAATGCCTTTGAGTTAAGTATTCCACCATTCCTTTGTCTGCACCCAGTGTTCAATGTGGACCGCCTTCAACCCTACTTTCCACCTCTACTAGACACATCCGACATGGCATAACAACTCACACCAACATAGTTAAACCCAGATTGCATGGAACAAGAAAAAACTGATTGAATTATGGACACACATATCAAGAACACCCACCAACAGAGGATCCAACTATATCGAGTTGTTAAAGCAGGCCAACTCCTTCACTAGGGCAAGTGACTCACCAGGGACCAAGTTCAGCAAAAGTTTCCTCATCTCATGGAGGAACTCAATGCAATGGGGACCATTGCTTCCTAAGGGGGGAGGACTTATCCAGGTGGATATTGGTGGCCACCTGCCAATTCCACTTGGACCCACACCATTGTTTCTTTTAGTTTTCCAGTCTCCTAAATTGTAGCACAATTTACTATTTTTAGCAGTTCTTCGGGTCCTAAACTTCTGGAGCTGTTTTGAGGCCTTAAACGACATTTTTTGGGCATGAATGCTTCGACAAATATGAGTCTATTCCAAACTCAATATTGTTTGTTAGCAGTGTAGTCCTCGGATAGATCTTTCTAACGATGTATCATGTGCATCAAAAGGAGATAGTATGCCAAAGTTACGACCTTGGGAAATTGATGTACCAATTTAGCCCAACGTGGCCCATATTCTGGTGTTTCATCTCCTAGGGTTAGGTTTTTGGATGTTTAGGGTTTTCCATTGTTTCTCAATAATATATAGGCCTTCGAGCCTCATTGTAACATAGAGTTCAGAGGCCAATAGCCTCCACATCTCTTCTCAGAGATAAGCTACCAGCACCCTAGCTAGTTTATTTCCATTCTGTCTATAAGCATTTTTTAGTCATTTGTTATTAATGAAATGAAGTCTTATTTCCATTGCATCTCTGCGTTTATGTGTATTTCTATATTTCATTGTGTTCCTACATAAATCTGGATCAACACACATATCTCATATGCAGACGATAATAACAAACGATGTTACTAATGTAATTTTTAAAATGTTAACAACTAATAATGCAAAAGAATAAATAAAGTAAATCACCAGGCTCCCTTTAAACCCTTAATTGCATATTGCATATCCCATCCCTTACTTTGTTGAAATATGTTGGATGTTTGACTATATTGAACTAACTCTAGAGATAATCCAAATGCAAAATCTTCAAACCTTTCGACCTAATATCTCTAGTAGACAACTAGTATTAGTCATCACACATCTAGGGGAGTGTGGATATGTATAGACATTACCCTTTATAACCATTAATTTTGTGACAATTAAAAGACTCACTCAATTGCATCTTCTTCGATATATATATGTCATTAAAACTCACATTACTATTTGTATAAATAGGCTTCATTACCACCATAAATTTTGTGACAATTAAGAATCACTTAAAATCATCCTATTTTTAATATATATCCCATTAAAACTCACATTACTATGTTTACAATAGGTTATGATGCACTTACATTTGAAATTATTGTCATGATTACTCTCAATCAACGTGAATTGCCTCCTTATATGACTATATTTTATCTAGATTTCTAACTCCAATTAAGACTCACATATATTACATTTGCATCACCTCATCGAAATTTATATTAGGAATAAGAACAACCCTCATACAAAATTTTCATAGTTCATATGTTATATAATGTAACATTATGCAATTTGTGATCAGATAAGAGTGCACCACTTAGTAAAGAAAGATTTCTTATGTGCCAAGATTAAAGGCATAACAAGTTGTTGTGCACCACTTACTAAAGATTTCTTATGTTTTTAGTGGGTGTGTGAGGTTATTAATATAAACTCTTTGTTTTGGGGATTCTAATGCATTGCATTATATGTGGTCTTTGTGGATCCAACCATAGGTAATTTTTAAGGGATCTTAAAGAAATGTTCTAATACATTTTTTTAGTGGATCCAATCATAGGGAACTTTTAATGATTCTTAAAGAAATGTTATAAGGAATATAGATGTGGTCTTAGTGGATTGAACCATGTTCAAATAATATGCACATGCTATTGAGTTAATTTTGGGTAGTTATCTACTAAATGTAGAAATACCTTAGTTTATAGTACAATTAGGTCCCTTTATGTAACTTTAGGTGACCATAAAGTATTTCATAGTTATGCATTTAGTTCAACCATATCCACAACTATCCAACAAATTTTCCTTAAATATCTCAAGTGATCCAACTATATAATATAAAATTTTCATAGTTCATATGTTATATAATATAAAATTATCCAATCTATGATCAGATAAGAGTGCACCACTTAGTAAAGCAAGATTTCTTATGTTCCAAGATTAAAGACATAACAAGTTGTTTTGCACAACTTACTAAAGATTAAGTTACAATATCGTTGCTACATATACTCATTTTTAACTCATAGAATTCAAAATGACAACCATTGTAACTTAGCATCCCCAAAAATTAAAATAATCTAAATTTTTGAAAAGATCAAAATTTCATTTTATCTAGGTGAAAATAAATTACTTTTTAATGAGGTGAAAAAATATGTTGCAATAGGTGATACACCAAGAGCCACATATAAGGAATGTATAAACAACCATGAGTAAGATGGATTTAAATTTCAAGTTGTGAATATGGCATTGTACTTGACAAAGAATAATCTAGTGTCATATTGTATGATTGTAATTCAAGAACAAGAATATATATGGAACAATTATTTCTTGAGTGCATCGTATTTTTTAACACTTTCGTAGTGTACAAGAGTCTTAAAAAAATATTATTAAAAATAAGTAATCACAAGTGACAAATTCCTTAAGAATGAATTGATCAAATAAAACTAGGTTCAAAGTGTTTTCTAGAAAAAATTTACACTAAGAATCAACACTAAGATTCAAGATATTTTCCATGAATAGAAAATCTATATTACTTTGTTAATGTTGGTATTTCTATAAT
>JZKD02S1750974.1:519817-531730 GCA_000966675.3 Picea glauca
ACACACACACACACACACACACACACACACACACACACACACACACACACACACACACACACACACACACACACCTGCGCACATCCATTGATGGATTATATTCATGGCTTAAAGCCATTTTTCACCATTCAACAACTTGTTCAATGGATTCAAATCGATCATCATGAGGGTTCAACTAATACCTTCAAAGTGCTCATTTTATACATGCCCCTGCACCGTCGTTCTCTCTCTTTCCATGACCAGTCTCAAAAAAATTCCAACAATGTGTAATGTTTAATTTTTTATGAATATGACATAACCTATAGAATGATCGTGAAGATTTGAAATGAACTGCACCCCCATATGACCATATCCAATGTTGATTGAATCTGATTTCACATTCTTTCAATGAATCATAAAATTTATCAAAACAATGTTGTACATAATGTGTGTCATGTGCTCGATCATCACTTATATAAAAGTGATATTCTTTAATAAAATGTCGATTGTCGTTGGTGTTTTCTATGTTATCAAGACTCCATTGAGCATGTCTATATAGAACATGGAAAAATATTGTGACTTGATCAGAATGATTATATTCTCTCTATATTTCTTTTTGTGCAATGAATGTGTAATTCTCTGCAAAATCAACTACAGACAAAATTGTCCCTGGTGGAAACACTTCACTAGATTGTTTGAATTGTATATTTTTCCATTGAGCTCTATGTGAATGCTTGGTGTATTTATAGATTTCTTTCTTAAACTTATTCAAAAAATCTATCACGCAGATTTTATCTACCTTCAAATCAATCCTTGGAAATAACATTTGAAGAATGTGGAGTCGTGTTGCTCGTATATTCATATCTCTTCCAATTGAATCTTATATTAGAAAATTATTGATCATTCATATCAATATGATACTTTGAATGAACCAAACTTATATTTCCACAATGATCACATTTATTTCCACCAACACATTTTTTCTTGTAAAATAAATCATCATCTTCTCTTTCACATAGAATTTTAGATATAAAACAAAGAATGTGGAAGGAGGAGGTGAAACAGGCCATAAAGTTTTACCAAAATCCAAAAAAGTGTCATAATACAACTCAAATTCCACATGATAACGACAACAACAAGTGTCATGGATAGTGATGGGTCTAACAAACCATGGTTTTTGTTGCACAAATGTATTGATGGAAATTTTAACTTCTTTGTGCTCTTCTTTGAACTTATTGAACAACTTTATTTGTTTCATTGGAAATATATGTTTTGGATGTTCTTCATATTGTTTTCATGTTATTATTCATTGCAACACATCCCTTGTATGTGGTGAAACATGAGATTCTTCCAACCAACAATTACGGGCCAATACTTTAACATTTTCTGCAAGTCTATATTTTTAGGGTTGTCTAGAAATCATTGTCCAACAATCCAATTCATCATTTACATCTATTTGAAATCAATTTTTTTTATGTTTGTGCAATGTTTTTCTTGGCGTTCCCATCATTTTTTCCATGTGTCATGTCAAATGATCTTTTATATTGCTAGATGAAACAACTATTGTTTGTATCGCTCTACGTGAAACACAAACATCTTATTTTCGATATTTTCCAAAAGCTTTTAATACACTAGTTATATTGTTAAAGAGATTTCGTTTCACCTTTGTATCCTTTGTCGAATTTTGAATACCCAATAATGATGTATCTTCTTTTAACTTTCTTGACTTCATTAGACAAAGTAAAAGTTGAGCTTGTACTGTTATTGAATCATCTTTGAAAAAAGTATTATACATATTCTTAGTTCGATATCTTATATAGTGCTTGGCTTTTTTCTTCTCAAATTTGTCAGTATCAATATTTTCTAATATTTCATCATCAATGTTGATAGATTCTCCTACATATTTCAATTTAAATTTTATATTAAAAAACATAACCTGAACAGAAATTCACTAAATTATATATAATTGAGTGTTCATCTTGTATTATCTAAATTTATGTACATACCTATAGGTGATTCGTCTTCTGCTTCAATTTTAGTTTCAATGTCTTCTACTTCAATTTCAGTTTCAACGCCTTCTGCTTCAAGTTAGGTTTCAACGTCTTCTTCAACATTATGAGACAAATCTATTTATCTAAATTTTGAAAAACATCAAATTGTAATTACAATCAATTATATTATTTACAATATTTTAAATTTGAATTCTATACTTTGAATTTTGTACTTTTTGAATAGAGTCCCGATGTGTGTCGTGTGCTCGATCATCATATGTTCATGCATACCTAGTTGAAATTCTTCTTGTCGACAATATCTATTGACATTATCATTGTTTCTTTCTTCAATATTTGCATGTTCTTGTTTCTTTATCCAACAAAGATCTTTCCTTTGTTCGATTTGGCGAGTATCATTTCGAGTGTGATCAAATTTTATCTTGCACAAACTTTTGTTTCCCATGACTTTTATAGTTATCTATAAAAGATATGTTCAACAAATACTTCACCTTGAAAAAATGCTTAACATTTATCTTTCAACATATAAATTGTTATTCCGATAAAAACTTGAACAAACATCAATTACCTTATTCAACAAAAACCAAAACGATGATTTGAAACTTTGTTTAAGTTCTTTATAAAACCATCATGTATCGATATCGATCCTCTGATTAAACCTATGGAACAAAGGGAAAAAATAAAGAAATAAAATAATACAACTACAATCAATAATAAAAATGCTTTGAAATCCTTATCCTCGAGCTCATATATGTCTCTCAATTCGATGAATTGTGTTAAATATGTTCGGCTGAAAGCCTATTTATACAATCTGGCCCGAAATGAAATGATACGATGCGATACGACATGTCTTTTCATTTTTTCCGACCTACAAAATTCGCTCAACATCCTTTCAGCCGAACGAAGGTTTTTTCAGCTGAAAACCTTGGAAACCGTTCAGCTTTGACAGTTTTCGTTAGATTTTAGTCTTTCATCTAAAATAATAGTTTTTCAGCCGAAAACATGAAATTGGGACTGAAAACAAAAACCATATAATTTCCCCAAGCTTACCTCAACTTCGGAGGTTGCAGACTCCTTCAAATACTGATAATTTAGTTTCGAAAATAACACCAGAATTTCCAAAATTGAATCTACATTCAATTCCTATAATTTGTTTTCATTTTCTTTATTTTTATCTAATTTTATTTAATTTGAAAAAAAACCCACTACATAATATTTTCATCATACATTATGATTCGGTGAAATCAAATATCGATATCTCTAAAAATATACAGTGAAAAATTTGGAAAAAAATATATTCATAATCCTTAAACTGTTCTTTTCAAAAGGGTATATTTAGATTTTAGTTTTAAGTAAAAATTAAGATAGATAAAAGGTGTAGAAAAACATGTCTTTAAAATATGCAACATTTTCATCTTGGTCAACTTAAAAATATTCTAGAAATTATAATATTCATCCGTGAGATTCAAAATTATAGTCACAATAAAATAGAGTCTCTGTAGATTGTTGCATTATATTTTGTTTCTTAAAAACATAATTTAAATAATAGATACATTGTTGTGGGAAAAAGTAACTCATTATCATTCATTTCATGTTTAAGGAACATATTGTTAAACAATTGTAAAATTGACATATCCAATCGTGATAACAAATATTTAAAAAATAGTCATTGGAAAGCTAACAAAATTCTTCACAAGTTTTGTTTTTACTATAAAATGAAATTCTAAATAAACAAAATACTTTTGTATGTCAGAAGTTGAAGAACTTGTGAAAATACAGTTTTTTTTCTCATAAAACAAGAAAAAGTGTAACCCATCTTCATGATTTCACCCTTAGTGTTTTATTAATTAAACATTTAATAAAAATTGAATAAAAACATTAAAAAAAAAAAACATATATTAAAATAAAACATTTAACAATAATATAAAAATATATATATATATGAAAACATATAACAAATATAATAAACATAAATAAAATAAAATATAAAAACAAACAAAATACAATAAATAAAATAATAAACAAAAATAATAATAATATAGATAGTTATTAAAAAGTAAATAAAGTAAAACATAATACATATATTAAAAAACAAAACAAATATTAAAATAAAAATTAAAAAGTAAATAATATATATATATATAAAACAAAAATTAAAAAACTAAAAAAAATAATAATCCTAAGTTTTTTACCTACATACATTCCAACGTACATTACGGACCCCCCCTCATGTCCGTAATTTGGGAACCTTTTCTTTAGGTTTTTTCCTACTATAAATCCTACAAATAAGGCTTAATCAATCTTGAGATTATTAATGGCTAATATCCAAGAGTCTATAATCATATATGTTGTTTGTCATGTAGGTATAAAAGAAATTGGCTACAAGGTTGTTCTTGTGTAAGAAAGAGGGTATGATGTCGATTTTTTCTTAGGTGTAGAAAAAGGTTATACATGTAAAATTTAATTATGAATGAATAAGACAACAAGAGAGTAGAATTCTCAAGGAAAGTTGGTTTTATCGGTTTGGGTTTCCAGGGTAAAATATCTATGTACTATGTCTTTGTTGTGTCATTTACTTTCTTGATTAAATATTTCTTCCTCTCTTATGCTAGGTTTAGTGTGGAAGTGTGCTCATTTCCTAACAATTAACGCACATAAAGGAAATTCAAATAAATCACTTGTAAGTTCCAGCCAAGCCAAGAACCTGATTAGTTTTAGTAAGAAATTTGTTTTACTTTTCTTAGGATAAAATCACTTTGAAGGTGAATCGATAAGAGAAAATGAATCCTTAGAGAGGTGTACTAAAGAGAAGAAACATTATTTGGAGGAGTTGGTACAATAATATAGGGGAATGTTCCAAGAGACTAAAGGGATGTGGAGCCTACAAGTGTATTATACTCCCCATTGCAGAATATTGGGCTATATAGATAGTCTATTCTAGAAGCAAATGAAGTGAAGAAGTAGTTGCAACAATTGTTGGAGCAGGGTGTGATTCTACTAAGCACCTTAGCTTCTGGGTCACCTATCATAATTGAACCAAATAAGTATCAGACTTGGATAATGTGTATCAAGTACAAATAATTGAACAATATTACACAAACATTAGTACCCTTTGCCTAGGATCGATGATCTGTTAAATTGGTTGCAACATGAAAAATATTTCAACAAGTTGGATCTCAAATTGGGATACCACCATGTATGCATAAAGGAAGAAGACACCTAGAATATTTCCTTCAAGACAAGGAAAGGTTTGTATGGATGTTTGGTCATTCCATTTGGTTTATGTGATGCACTAGCTACATTTATGACATTGACGAATGTTGTGTTACACCCATATATAGATTCATTTTTTATGTTCTATTTGGATGTTATATTGGTTCATAGTGCTACCTATGAGGAGTGTATTTCACATCTCATGTAGGTGTTAGATACTTTGAGGAAGCACCAACTGCTATATAACCTCAATAAATGTGATCTTGCTCAATAGTATTTGGTGTATTTGTGACATGTGATCAATGGAGGGTATCTCAAGATCGATCCTACAAATATGGAGGCCATAATGAAATGGTTGGTTCCTATAAATGTCATTGAAGTTAGTATTTTAGTTGGGGAAGTACAGTACCTCTAAAATTTCATAGATTCATGTTCAACAATAGTTGCACCAATCCATGCCATATTAACAGTGAGTTGTAATAGTTTCTAGTGGGGGGAGAATCAACAAAAGGATTTTGATCAGCTAAAAAGAAAGATCAATAAAACACCAGTTCTCACATCACCAAACTTGGAAAATACTTTCGAAGTGGATATATATGCAAGTGGATATGCCATGGGGTCCATTTTGATAGAAGGAGTAAGGCTTGTATGCTATCATTTTGAAATATTTCATGGGGAAGTTGTGACAAGGAACTCTATGCCTTGGTTTAAGATGTCAAGAAGTGGAAACATTATCTTATGGGAAAGGATACTATCATCCACACAGATCACCAACCACTACAATACTTTCATGCCCTGAGTAAAATAAAACAAAATAAAAATTACAAATGGATGGGATTTTTATAGGAATTTCATCTTGTCATCAAGCATAAGAAGGGGATAAAAAAAATTTGGCAGGCATGCTTTCAATTCCACCCACATCCAATATTACAACTTTGGGAACTGATGCACATGGATTATTTTATCCATGATCCATATATAGAGGCATACATAGAATATGAGGACTTTAAGGAGGTGTTTCAACTACTATAATGCCAAACTAATATACAAGAAGGTGATGGGAAGGATGGATATCATTTCCATAATGGGTTACTCTACAATATAGACAATACATGTGTCCCTAAAGTAGAATGACTACAAATTATTACAGAGGATCACAACTCCAAGGTTGAAGACCATTTTTGGGTTGGGAAAAAAAATGCCAACTTAAATAGGTATGTGTACTGGCCCACAATGTAAGAAGATGTAGCACAATATATTAGAGGATCTATATTGTTTTGTACCAACAATCCCAGTAACAAGAAGTGAGGTCTATACCATGCATTACCTATACCCACTCAACCTTGGGAAATAATTTCCATGGATTTTGTGGGAGTTTTACCAACAACCAAGAAGGGACATGACTATATATTTGTGGTAATTGACAAATTAAACAATATGTGCATTCTCGTGCCTTATAAAAATACCATCAAAAGACAAGAAGAAATGGACATGCTCTTTGAGTAGGTCCAAGTCCACTTTGGGATACCAAGGAGGATTATCTCAGACATGGATACCAAATTTCTCATTACATTTTGGACTACATAATGGGATAATATGGAAATTTAGTTGAAGAGATCCATAATATTCCTTCCATGGACAGATCAAAAGACATCAGTAGTCAATAGTGATTTGGTGTAGCTTCATAGGGGCTACAATCGAAATAATCCAAATAATTGGGATGAAAATATGGCGTACATACAACACTCTTATAAAATAATAGTCCACACTTATGCTGGTAAGTTCCCTTTTGAAACTTGTTTTGGGTATTTTTTTTCTTCACCCTTGGATATTGTTTATGGAAAAAAAGGATGGGTGAGGTAAGACACCATGGTAGAAGAATTAAAAAGAGAAGTTTGTTGAAACAATTAGGCAGATTCATTTTCAAGTAAAGGAGACACTAAAGAGGTCACAAGAAAGGTACAAGGAATGACATGTTCAACACAAAAAAGAAAAATAATTCAAAGTGGGAGACAAATTTTGGTTACAATTGAACAAGGAAAGACTGAAGGGTCCTGGTAACAAGATAAAGGCTCTATGGTATGGTAATTTTGATATATTGGATAAGGTGGGAGATAATTCCTATAGCCTCAATCTACCTCCATACATGCATATTTACTCAATAGTGAATGTGACTAATCTCAAACTCTACGAGTGTAACGACCTCCTCGTTACGACAACAACTCTGAAAATAGGTGCAATTTTTTTTTTTTGTTTAAGGTGTGTGTGCGCATTTAGAAGTAACAAACACACTTGACTCTATGTCGCCACTCGACAACCAACAAGATGCAACCACGATGTTCATCACAAGAAGACTGAAGGCACACTACAAGTAACTGCAACAATATACGACCACAGGCATAAGGCGCACAACACAAACATTAAGACATACTGGGGGTGCACAGTAAGAACACAGAGGGAAGAATCCATGGTGTTAGGGTTACTATTTTTGCACAGGAAAGCAGGGCGTTTAGTCTTATGTCTTCTCGAAAGAAGATTAGACAGGCTCCTAGCCGACTGCTCAGGCAGAAACTAGTAACCCGACCTAGAACAAGACGCAAGCAAGACGAACACAACAAGACGACCCTGACATATCACAGTGTCAACAAGCAATAACGCCCCTAGACATAAGGCGTACAACTAGCAGTGGTAAGCAGAAAACGACACCAGGTGTTAAGTACAGTACAGTCACAGACGGAAGAATCCAACAGTAGAGTTTACTATTTCTACACAGAAAAGAAGGGCTTTTAGTCTTATGTCTTCTCAAAAGAAGATTAGACAAGCTCCTGGACGACTGCTCAGGAAGAAACTAATAAACCTTTTAGGGAGTCACAGTAGTGGAAACTATTCCTTTAAACAGTCCAAGACTACTGATACGGCTCAAAGTGTGTCGCAAGAGTGGAAACTGTGCCTTTAAACAGCCCGAGACTCTTGATACGGCACTGGATTCCTTACATAGAAAAATCACACACACAAACATATATACTAAGGTTACATGGAGGTGTCTATATCCCACCCGACACAAGTAGACCAAGCAATAAATTAAACAACCAGTCGGAGTAGTAAATAAAAGAGAAAACACCTCCATTGCGGAAGGTGTAAGATAAAAGGGACTCCGACATCGATCAACCACTAGAGAGACATCATAGACATCAATTACAGACCATTTACTCCATTGACTTCTATGAAATGACGAGTTACCAACCCTGCCTTAAATAATGTACCATTAGTTAACTGCAATCCCTGTTTACTAAATTATAATAATTGATTCCACTTAGATTCACGGTCCCTAACTATTATGGGTCATCCATCATATTGAAATTACCATAATTTTCTTTTAATGAAAATAAACTTTCAGCATCGCTACCTCAACAACAACTTCTTTAAAATTTATATCAACATAACTACCAGAAGGGACAATCACCTTCCCCCTTATATGCTATCTAAAACAGTTACATCATCATTTCCATGAGGTGGTGACCATATTAACATTTAAACTTGCCATGGATATTAGCATTGACCTCAACATCACACTACCGTATCATTACCATGGACAAGGATAGCATTAAAATTGGCATTACGATAATTACTAGCATAAATCATGACATTACATGACCTTAACATTCCAAAACCAACAATCGTACTGAAATTTTAGCATTAACATTAATTTCATTGTATTAACATTCGTAAACAATAAATGCTTTGAGAATACACATTCTATAAACCATAGTATTACCATAATCTCCTTACTTTAACAATTCCTAAGCAATAAGAGCTTCGAGAACAAGCGTTCTATAATCAATTGTATTGACCTCATTTTCATTATATTTTTACAATTATTACCATACATGACCATAACCTTACTTTATAATAACATTGCAATCTAACGTCAAGGATCTTATAATTTCGATGTTATCCAATGCTAACATTTCCATGATGCAAGACATTACCCTTCATAGTTTACCAATAGCTGCCATGATCCTATATTACCACGTCATTGCAATAATGATAAAAAAAAATAATGATGAGCATAATGAAATAGAAACCATGCTGAAAACCTTATTGTAGTTCATAAGTAAATGAAATCCCTCTAGTTCAATTATATTGTAACAGATTCTTTTATTTCAATCGTATTCTTTTATTACTACTGAATAAGCAAGTGCTTTCTATGAGTATCCACTGATCGGATGGATTTTTAGCAAAAGTAGATTACTATGATTTAAGCCTATCCTCAAGGCAGTTGTTGCTAAGAGAATCGATTGGAAGGGTGAATGGATTTTATTTTAAAAATAGGTTGTTGGGATTTGTTAACAACTCACAAGTTGCGGTTAGTACTAACTGGAAAAGGTGGAGGGCGTGAAGGATGGTTGGTTGAAAGTCATTACCAATGCCATGTAGCCCGTTGTTCCGTCCATAAATGTCTGACCAACCGAAAATAACAGCTCTTTCACGCTGTCAGCATGCTATTGTATAGCTGTTGGCGTTAGGTCAGTCGGGCACCTCCGGCATTTAGATGCTACAACCTCCAGGCCAGCGCGCATCCCAGGTGGCCAGGTCGGCGAGGTTGAGGAATCAACCAGGGACTGTGTTAAATACTGTGTCAACATATAAATACTGTAATTTAATTACTGTGTTAACCTATAATGACTGTGTTAAAAGTTCAGTGAATAATGATAAACAAAAATAAAGATAAACAGATCTACTGATACATCATGGCCCTCATTACTCGCTGTGTGCAAATGATGATTGCATCCATGGATGGTGAGGAAACTGGACGCAAATGACTGGTAACATTCAACCAGTCAGAGGCTCGTCGTTTCCGGATTAAACTTATGTGGACACAGGCGCAAGTGCCATTAAAGTTTAAGTGAAAGAAAAAAAAAATGTGATTTGTTGGTTCAGTAACCGCCTAGCTAAAAACATACGGTTATACACAGTGTCTATAGTCAAATAAATGCGCCCAGGTCATATTTTAGGTAGTTTATTTTTATTTCATTTTTGCAACAGCTGCCGAGGTCGAGAAGGGAATCGCCAGGTCAATCTCAGGACGCAAGAGCAGAGCAGGAGATGAGTACCTCCCCAGGGTAGCGATTGTTGTTTTAAGAGTTAACTTTTAGATTTTTAAGTGTTTAAAGGGCGACAGGCGCAGATCTAAGGTGAGCGTAACACCTTCAATCTGTTGTGGTAAATACCTATTCTTCATCTGATCGGGAAGAAACTCTTTTTTTTTTTTTTTAAACCGTAGCACGGTTCTAGCCTGGTAGTCTAAATCAGTAGTAGTGCCAGGTGATACAGATTTATCCCTGTTGTCTATGTTGTGGGGAGCTCCGATGTTACGGTGGTGCAATGAAGGGATACAAGAAATCAATTAAAATCGTTGTTCAATCAATCTAGGAACAAGCAGTGCAGAAATGAGAGGATCAATGGATGTCAAGCAAGGAAAAATCGATAGCAACCTGGAAACGACCATCTAAAATTTCTCACATTAAGCATGTTGACTGCGAGAAAGATTGAGGGAAATCACTGGCCTTCAAACAAGGTTACGATGGAAATTCCAGCAAGGTTATAAAGGCCGACTACAAGTTCGCTAAAGGATACACAAGTTGAATTACTATCGCAGGGGTAATTCATTACAGCAAGATCAAGAACACCTATCGCATAAGGCCCTTAAAAATAAAACTGCAGTTACGATTTTAATCGTTGAGCATATAATAAAACATCCATTAAGTTCATTTACTACTAATAAAACGATCCCGGCATAAGTTATAATGCATATAATTCTACAAATTTAAAACAAACATACCGTTGCCTCAATGTCGTCCCCGAGTGTCATCCACGCGCTCCGACCCGATCCTGCTCGCCGACTGTCGAGACTACACCAGTATCTCCCAGCCAATCGCTAGGGGTACTCTGCTTCCCCCTTAGCCCCCCGAGCCACAAAGGGTCCACATAAGATCCAGAAGATAAATCTAGCTTCTCATCTTGCCTCGTAAGGCTGAGCTACCACTCCAATCTGAGCTGAGAAAAACCCAACTCCTCACAAGCAAACAGTCAAGCCACAATTCGGCAGCGTAACATTACGCTAACTGTTCCCCCCTTTCTTCCTCATCTTCCCTTCTCTTTATAGAAATTGGAGACCCACCTACTTTCGTAATTCATCTTTAATTTAATTTTTAAAGAAAAACTTCTAAAAATTCTATGTCGTCCAAGTGTCATTCATCCCCCATGTTTCTTAAAAATTATATACTTTAAAAATATAAAAAGACTCATTTCCCTCACCCCCCTATAGTCGCTCCTAAAATTACTCCTAGGGTTCCTAGATCCCCTCACATGCTTTTAATAACTTTCTCTAAAAGAAGCTGCTATTTCAGTTCATTATAGAAAGTTATTAATTGATGATTCCTTTTTGCTTTTTACCCTATGTCCCTTACTTTCCTTTATTAAGTTTCATTTATTACAAGTTTCCTTATTTCTATTATTTATTCCTTTCCCTTTTTTTTTCGTTTAAACCCAAAAAGATAAATGCGCTTAATAGTCTTTTCATTATATTTTTAAAATCCTAACTTTTATACTCCCACACTTTAATTAGTTTTATTTCTTCTTTATCATTTAAAAACAATGGGTTTCAATTAATTTATCTCCCTCGTTACTTTACCCCCCTTTAATTTAAGAA
>JZKD02S1750974.1:532361-543781 GCA_000966675.3 Picea glauca
TCATGACGCATCATCATTAAGGAAAAATGTTTTATCATCATAAAAATCCAGATCACTTGCGAGCAAGTGTCCTCAAAGAATAAGTTTTGTAAGTGCGCCAGAGCGGGATGTTACAACGAGCCTTCCATGTTGGTTTAGTAGGAGGAGGAGTTCCTAACTTCTATAGAGGACTTAGCACCAGATGCTCAGGAAGAGTTGGTGGAGGAATCAATTTTGCAGAAGTTGTCCAACACTGAAATACATGGGAAATATGATATTTGGCACATTGAGTTGAAAGGATAAATTTGAAGAAAGAAAATTGGCACTCTAGGGAGAAAGTAGAAGAAAAATTTCCTCACCTCATTTAGTAAATATTTTGGGGAAAACAATCCTCCCTAAATGGGGAGGTATGACCTAGATTGGATAATTGTATTATTTTTCATCTATCTCAATGCTTTATGGGTGAAACAAATTGGAGGAATAAACTTGCAGAGTGATTTTAGTGGTTGGTTCCAATTTCGAAATTTGGGTCCAAAATGTTTTCTAAAATATCTAGGAGCTATTTTGAGGCATTAAAAAACACTTGTTTATGGTCCAAACCTTACTATGGAGAAAGAAACTATATTCTACACACCAATACCTTTCTAATGATGAAATACTTTTCTTAATCGAAGTTTGTTATTGGACAATTGGTTTTCATTGATGTCAACCTTTAGAGTTTGATGTCAACCCTTGGAGAGGCTTATAGATGTTGGAAAAGTGATTAAAATTTGTATGATCGATATTTATGGTGATTTCGTTGGGTACATTTGATGGAGTTTACATGTAGCCTCGGCGGTGTGGTTATGGGACCCAAATTTGATTCAGGATTTTGGTCATGAAGGGCAATGTAATTATAGGAAATACACTCATATATGGATAGTATGTGTTGTTCAATTTCGGGTTATATGTGTAACGCCACATGGTTCCTCATGATTAGGGATATATGGCCTTGTGAAGTTGGAAGCCCCAAGGAAGGGTTAAGAAGCACTAGTGGGTTACAAGTTAGTTAGTCAAAGGGGTAAAGTGGTTGTAACAAGTGATCTCTAGAATCCCTAAATTAAGGAGAGGAGTTACATAGAAAAATTATAAATAGACCTCAAGGATCCTCTCATTTGGACACATGAACTTACATTTAATATATATCCTATGAAATGGTTATGGTATAGTTTTGGTATTTTGGTGAATGTGATGGAAATTCTGAGGCAGCAAAGATGGTTCGGGAAAAGCGTGAAAGTTTCAGATCTACTTAAGGCAATGGTTTTTGAAAAACCCTAATTACTGATATCCTTGTGAGTTTCACTATATCTGTAAAGTGAGGCATCCTCGTGGGTCATCTAGTGTTCGTTTGGTGAGGAACTTGCATAATTGAGATAGCATGATGGTACAAGGTTGTTGAAGGCCTGGAGAAGCTATAGGTTAGTTTACAAAGTAACATAACAACTACAATATCAGAGGTGGTGATACAAGTTTGGATCATGGTTGATGTATTTTTTTATGGTATAGGTATAGGTTGATTGATGGTTGATGCATGGTACAGGTTGGTACTCGGTTGAGATACATATATTTTGATGGTATGTGGTGATATTGGTACATGATTCGTAGAGGCATGTGTTGGTGATGTTGAGGATATGATTTGACATATGCTATTGGTGATATTGGCATGAGTTGCATGAGGATGAGAGTGGATCTAGTTTTGTTGGATGAGAAAGTGATTGGTTGGAAAGGTTGTTGTGATAGTGATCAGTTGACAGTGACATGTAGGATATAGTGACAGGTTGACATGTTATAGGTTGATGTGGCAGTGATGTGGAAGTGACATTGGAAATTATTGTGGTACTAATATTTAGTCTACACTTATATATCAGGGTGGTAGGATGAGGTAAGGAAAGGGGGTCGTAGCCTCCTTTCAGTTGGAGATGGAGAATCAGGGAGTTGGATCTTCCTTCAGGTTGTATCCTGAGAGCTAGGTGGTTGTAGCTAGAGAACCCAGGGGGTTTTATCCTCCTTCTGGTTGCATCTAGAGAATTCAGGGAGTTGTATATTCCTTCAATTTGGAACCTATAAATAGGGAGTTGTATCCTCCGTTTAGTTGCAGCTGGAGAATTGGGAAGTTGGTGCTTCCTATGAATGAGTTCTTGATATATATATAAGAAAACATTTTGTGGTTTTCTCCCATTTTGGTTTCCACATAAATAATGATATATTGTGTTATTGATGTGATTTTTATGTGATGATTCTTATTATTGCATGCTTATGATATATATGTTGAATGAATTCATAGAGGATACATTGATAATAAATTGTTGAAAACTGTTGATAAAGTGAAATAATATATATTGTGGTTAAAATTTGTATAAAGTTCCCATAATGATTCACCCCCCCTTCTTAATATTCCAACAATTGGTATCAAAGTAGGTTCCTTCAAGGAAACAATTTAACCACTAGAAGGTAGATCATGGAGTACAGTATGAATGGAGCACCGATATTCAATGGTCATAAGGGTCTGATGTATGAACTGTGTAGTTGAAGGATGAAGGTATTTTTATAGGCACAAGGATATGGAATTTGGCACTCGGTAATTATAAGATACAATGATAAAAAGAAACTAAAGAATGCATTGAAGAAGGAATTGAAAAGGACCAACAAAATAGGAATATATTTTATCTTGGAAGGATTGCCTAATTTAGTAAAGGATAATGTGGGAAAATGTTCATCAGCTAAAGAACTATGGGATAAGATACACAATGTCTATTCTTCTCCCATCACAGATTCAAATATTTGTAAAGAATAAGTAGGTAAAAAAAAGAGTTAGGTTTCTCATCATGTCAGACATATTCAAAATAAGAAGAGTGCAAACTCAACTGAAGTATGTATTTTTTCTTTAATTGTGAAGAAGTAGGACATCTTGAAATTGAATGATATTATTTGAATATTCAGAGTGATGAGATAAAAAATCCCAATGAAATAGAAGAGAATATTGAGATTGAAAAGGACAAGAATCATGAAGAAGAATTCATTCAACAAGAAAGAGAACTTTAAGATCAAATATTCACATTGAAGATCCAACTTGAAGAAGAAAAGAGGACAAAATAAGTCATGGAGATTCAAATGATGAAGAAAGAAGAATAGGTTGAGAATCTTGAAGAATAATTTATCACATTGAGAATTAAAATCTTCAAGCTCAACAAGAAAATTGAAGAGGTAGAAACATAGACATTAGCAGTAGAGAATGAAGAGAAGCATTCCATGTTTCCAAAAATGAAGAATGAAGAAAAGATAAAGAGTTATGCAGAAGTACTTAACGGAAGGAATCATGGTAAGAAATAATCAAATATGAATGAGTATATTAGAGATACATATTCAACAATATCTACCACATTCATGCAACAAAGAAGATTCAACCATAATAAAGGGATCCATAGAAGAGAAGATAATGATTAGACAAGGAAGGAATTCATAAGGACTACACCACAAAGATGATCATTCTCTCCCATGTATGCAAATTTCTTTTATGGTCATTTCTTTTATTGTACTAACTTCAGACATAAGGTTGCAGATTGTAGGGATTATGGAAGAAATTTTGAAGAAATAAATCCTTATGTGGCCCCACATAACATTGAATGTTACAAATTCCATAACTATGGACACATAGCTCATGATTGTAGAAGCATGATTGATAATTCCATAAAATAAAACATTGATATTATATATAAGAAAGTATGGAAAAAAAAAGGTGCCATAGATCGCAAGATTGACAATAATACGAGATGAAGACAAATCTATATAGAAAAAGCAAGATGTCAGATACATAAAGGTTTGGAGAATAAATGAAAGAAAATAAGGATGGGTGAATAAATAATAGGTTGAAGAGATTGTACTTTCAAGAATAAGAGAGAAAGATCAATCCAAGAGAAGAAAGGGAGAAGTCAAAGTTCAAAGAGATGATGACTCTACAGATGAAGAGGAAGAGGAAACTGCATCAGAGGGGTTATTTTTCTAAGCCATTTGGCTTGGAGACTCTGAGTAAATATGTATGATGAATAGGGGGAGTCCATATACACTACATATCAAAAGAACCATCCTTCGAGCAAGTTGATGTATTTGCAGAGATAGATTCAAACTAGTCATATAACAAAAATACATAATGATTCCATAAGGTATCAATTGGTAGTTACATATATGGTATCAATTGGTAGTTACATAGGTATAAGTTTATGATTGTACATAGGAAGAGATGTCTCCAGTACAAGTTGTTCTAGAAAAACAAAGTTTGGTTTACAATGGAAACATTTGATATGAGATAGTACATATGGTTCAACATTGTGGATAATTGAGTAGTAGAGTTATGGACAATTTGTGACATATGGACATAGATGGATTTGTGATATTTTTGGTAGGTAAGAATATCATCGATTAGAGAAGTTGTATAGTAGTGGATTTACAAGTGGAATCATTTGGATTCAATTGGTCATAGAAAGGAAAGTAGTGAAAGGCACAACAATATAAGAAAAGAGAAATTGTTAGCAAAAGATACATCATCAAAAGGACATTGTTGAACAATATGGTAAAGTAAACATGACTAGTAAAGGAAGAAATAATATTTGAATGCTTTTTATACATGTTAGTGAAATTCAAGAGGAAGTACACATGGAAAATAAACAACACTAGAAGTGGAAATTAAACATATACAGGTATCCCTACATTGATCTACATCTTACTTAAAATTCAAGGGAAGAAAAATAATTAGAGAAAGAGATCCAGACAGGAAGATTAGTAGCATGCAGACAAATGAAGACATATTGATAGGGGGATTTCACCTTTGGTCAAATATGAAGAGAAATAATTGTGGCATAAATAGAGTAGGATAATCCCCAAGAGGAGATACCTTTTTCCATTGATGTCAAAGGGGGAGAGTGATAAACATTGATGAGGAGTAATGGTCACAAGGGGAGCATTGGAGCATCAATATTGACATCAATGTTGGTGTTGCCATCAATGCCAAAGGGGGATATTATTGGAAACCTGGTTTGGATAGTTGTTTGTCATTGATGTCAACCTTTAGAGATTTATTTCAACCCTTAGATATTGATATCAACCCTTGGAGATTCACAAAGATGTTGGACAAATGATTGAAATTTGTTTGATCGTGATTGATGGTGAGTTAGTTGGGTACATTTGATGGAGTCTACATGTATCCCCGGAGGTGTGGTTATGGGACCTGAATTTGATTAAGAATTTTGGTCATGAAGGATAGTGTAATTACATGAAATACACTAATAGATGGAGTTTACTTGTTGTGCCATTTTGGGTGATATGTGTAACACCAAGTGGTTCCTCACGGTTAGGCATATATGATCATTTGGAAGCCCCGAGGAAGGGTTAAGAAGGTCTAGTTGGTTGGAATTCAATTAGTTAAAGGGGAAAAGTGGTTGTAACAAGAAATCTCTAGAATACCTACATTAAGGAGAGGAGTTACCTAGAAAAGGTATAAATAGACCTCAAGGATCCTCTCATCTCAACACATTAACTTACATTCAATATCTATCGTATGAAATGGTTATGGCCTAGTTTTGGTATTTTGTTGAATGTGATAGCAAGGTCAAGGTAGTGAAGAAGGTGTGGGAAAAGTATGAAAGTTTTAGAGCTACAGAAAGAAAGGGTTTTTGAAAAAACCTAATTAGTTAGATCTCATAGGTTTCATTATATTTGTCAAGTGAGGCATCCTCGTGGGTCATCTAGTGTTTGTCTAGTGAGGCACTTGAAAAATTGAGATATCATGTCGGTACCAGTTTGTTGAAGATCTAAAGAAGCTACAATTCAGTTTACAAAGTAACATAACAACTACAGGATCAGAGGTCGTGATACAAGTTTGGTTCATGGTTTATGCACTTGTTGATGGTACATCTACAGGTTGATACATGGTTAATTCATGGTATAGGTTTGTACTTGGTTGAGACACATATATTGTGATGGTATGTGGTGATGGTGGTAGACTCTTGGTAGAGGCATGTGTTGGTGATGTTGAGCATATGCTTTGATATATGCTCTTGGTGATATTGGCATCAGTTACATGCGAATGAGAGTGGATCTGGTTTCATGGATGAGACAATGATTGGTTGGGCAGGTCGGTGTGATAGTGATTGGTCGAGAGTGACAGGTTGGATACAATGACAAGATGAGAGGTTGCAGGTTGATGTGTCAATGACAGTGACAATGATAGTGGCAGTGACAATCGGTCTACTCTTATATTTCAGGGAGGAAGGATGGGTAAAAAGTTGTTAAAGGAAGAGATATTTGTGGTTAAAGGTGGGTATAAATTTCTCATACTAATTCAACCCCCCCTCTCATTATTCCAACATTTGTATGCAAAAGTTATGCCTCTCACAAATTGACCTACCCTATTGATCACCATGGTGAAAGTGGATCCCATGTCATCCTGTTTTACTTAAACATGTGGGGCTAGCCACATAATGGATTTTATGGAAAATTATAGAAGGTCCAAACCTAATCACTAATTGAGGGTTGAGGAATTCAATTCCCTAACCCTAGACAACTATGGGGTATGTTAAATACCAGGAAACTAAGAGGAGAAGGGGTTCGATTATTTTACATTGTATCTTGTTCAACACCCGAGGAAAACATTTGAGAGTGGTATTTTCTGAACATAATAGAGGAGGATAGATCATGTAGAATCGATATAGGACACAATGTCAAAGGGATGTCCATAGAGAGTGCCTCTTTATTTGTACTTTCATTTGAAGAAAAGAGAGTAGAGTGGCCTCACCTTCTAGTTAGGTTTTCTCTCGTATTGGGTTTTCCTTGTAATATCTTGTGTTTACTTTTGGATGGTGTGTGAGAATTTGTTTCTATTATCTCTTTTTATCATTTCTTCTATTTCATAAATTTTATGTAGAAAATCAATAATTTAAGAATCTGAGATCTAAAGGAAATTAACCTTCACAATAAAGATTTCAATATTTTATTAAATCTGTTGTGATGAACTATCTAGTGGAATATCCACAATAGTTTACAGATTGAGTGGAGTTGCAAGAAACCCTCTCAAGTCTAATTTTGTCTTTAAATGGATTGAGTTGAGGAATTATTAGATTTACTCAACACTCTAATACCCTCTTTTGTGGACAATACAATCATACTCAACAAAGAAAATCCTCAATCTATTATAAATTTTTCAAATTTCATAAGACAAAGTAGAACAACTTCAAACTCATACTTAGTGTCTTCATGATGAACTGCAATGGAAAAATATTCAATATTATGAACTATTCTTTGTTCATAAAAACCTATTTTTGAACAAGAATAAGATCATGATGATCCAGATCAACAACCAATGCAGGGGAAACTTAGTGATCCAACTGCACTCATATGTATGCCTATAATCCCTTTTCCTTGCCTCGTCCTATTGCCCTGAAATATAAGTGTAGAAAAATTGTCACAGACTTTTCCAATATCATTGTCACAAACTATGTCACTTCCATTGTCACTGTCACTTCCACTGTCACTATCAGATAAACCTATCCAACCTCTCATTATCTCATCCATGAAACTAGATCCATTCTCATTTGCATGAAAATCATGTCAATATCACCAAGATTGTATCTCAAACTATATACTCAATATCACCAACACATGCCTCTACCAAGGATGTACCAAGATCATTGCATACAATCACAACATATGTGTCTCAATCAAGTACCAAGTTGTACCATTCATCAACTATGTACCAACTTGTACCATCAACCATGTACCACAACAAATGCGTCAACTATGCACTAAACCTATATCACCACTTGTACCAACCATGTACATGCACATCAATATGTACCAACCACATGCCAACCATGCACATCAACCATGTATATAAACACCTATATTGTACAATATACCATACCATGTACCACAAACTAGATGCCAAGAAATCTATCTCAACCATATACCATATCAAGCATCAAGCATATACCATATCATCAACAATGAACCATATACCAATAGACCAACAAATTTACCTCAACAAGTATATCTCAACCAACATATACAATGTTCCTCAAGTCATATACCAAATGCCTCAAACACATGCCTCAAGCATGCTCCTCAATGTCACCAAAATACAATATATTTAGCCTCAAGTATGCACCATACCATGTAAATAAAATAGAAACCAAACCAGCCAGTAATGCCCCTAATAAATGTACCATCAAATTACCAAGACACACCAAATCACATGCTATCATCACCATGCATGTACCATAACATATACTATCATAACCATGCATGTACAATAACACCAAAACCATAAGCATTAACCCTTACCTTTGATCCTCTAGTTGACATGTTACTCTCTAATATAACATGTAGCTTATTCCACAGTCAATCAAAAACCTGGTACTAACATTTTCCCAAATATGGAAGTGCCTCACTAGACAGACACTAGTTGACCCGCATGGATGCATTTCTTATTAGGTACAGGACAATTCATGGGGATCTTAGTAATTAGGGTTTTTAAAAACTATTTACTTATGCACCTTCAAAACTTTCACACTTTTCCCACACCTTCTTTGTTTCCTCATAATTTATGTCACATTCACCAAGATCCCAAAATAGACCATAACAAAATCGATAGACCATAAAAATTCACTAGAAATATATTTGATGTAAGTGTGTGTGTGTGTGTGTACAAATGAGATACCCATTTAGGGTTATTTATACTTTTGCTAGGTATCCTCTTATCTTAATATTAGTGATCCTTGGCTTTATTGTTACAACCACTTTGTCATTTCACTCATTGAATTGTAACCAACTAGGGCTTCTTTCCCATTCTTCAAGGATTCCAACTTCACAAGGCCATATCTCCCTAAACATGAGGATCATTGTTGGAAAATTGGTTTGGAAAATTGGTTGTTATTGATGTCAATCCTTGGAGAGTGATATTGGATATTGATGTCAACCATTAGAAATTGATGTCAACCATTATACATTGATTTCAACCCTTGGAGAAGTCCAGAAGACCCATATATGTGGACGAGATCATTGGAAAATTGGTTATCATCTGTATGATCAAGATTGATGGTGAGTTAGTTGGGTACATTTGATGTAGTCTACATGCATCCCTAGAGGTGTGCTTATGAAACCCAAAGTTGATTGAGAAATAATGACATGAAGGATATTGAAATTGCAGGTAAGACTATTAGAGAGAATAATACACTTCTTTTTGTTTCCATTGATATGTGGTATGCCACGTGTGTCCTCACGATTAGGGAGATGTGTCTTTGTGAAGTTGGAATCCCAGAATAATGGGAAATAATCCCTAGTTGGTTATAAGTCAATAAGTAAAAAGGAAAATTGGTTGTAACAAGAAATTCAAGGAGCCCTAAGATTAAGGAAAAAGGTTACCTAGCAAAAGTATAAATAAACCTCAAGAAGTCTCTCATTTGTACACACAAACACACACACACTTACATTGAATACCTTTCTAGTGAATTGTTATGGTATAGTGATTTTGTTATGGCCTATTTTGGTATCTTGGTGAATGCGACGAAAAGTATGAGGTAGTGAAGAAGGTGCGGGAAAAGTGAGAAATTTTTGGAGCTGCAGAAGGAAAGGGTTTTTGAAAAACCCTAATTTCTAAGATCCTCATGGGTTGTCCTATAACTAACAAATGAGGCATCCTCGCGGGTCAACTAGTGTCTCTCTAGTGAGGCACTTGCAGATTTAGAAAAATGCTAGTACCAGGTTTTTGATTGACTATGGAAGAAGCTACAGGTCCAATTACAGAGTAACAGGTCAGCTACAAGATCAGAGGTAAGGGTTAAGTCTTATTGTAACATCCCGCTCTGGTGCACTGAGAACAGTTATTATTTGAGGACACTTTCTCGCAAGTGATCTGGACCTTTTTATGTTAGACCTTTTATATTTGATTATGATGTGATTGAAAAATGACATGATGTGTTACTATTTGATGTAGACAGGTGCTATTGACTTAGTTTTATTGAGTGTGCAGGGTCTTTGACCTTGAGGATGCAGAGGCATCAATAGAACCCCCTTGGACTACAGACTGAGTCAGGGAGTGTGCTTTTGGGTTGATATGTTTATTATGATGTTTCATTTGATTTGATAATTTGATGTTGACATTTATGACATGATTATTGGTGATGCAGGTTGACGATACCTTGCCGACTTGACTCACATATGGAGTAAAGGGGCCACACACAATTGCAGAGAGGTTGAGGGAGAGGGGTGGACAACAGCCCTGCCACCGCCTGGTAGCACTCCCGCTATGGCTCAAACTGTAGGTTAATGATTACCTAGTTCGAGAGGACCCACGATGCCATGAGGGCCGACTGTGACAGTCGCTCATGATGATTCTAAGGGGCGTGCAATAAGGCGGGGGCCTTATTCCTTAGAGCCCTTAGTCTCCTACGAGTTCACCTGGCGGAGTGTTTACTCCAGGGGTTATAGAGGTCTACCAATCAGTCCATTCGGCGAGTGGCACCCTTGGAGCACGTGGTGCATCCTGAAGGGAACGTCGCACAGAAGAAACTCAGTCGGCGAGTGGAACCCTTGGAGCACGTGGTGCATCCTGAAGGGCACATCGCCAAAAGAAATTCGAGAGGCGAGTGGCACCCTTGGCGCACGTGGTGCGACCTGAAGGGCACGTCGCGATAAAGGTGGTTGAAGGAGTCAGCCTAATTATCCCTAAGTCGTCATCACCTGAATAAAACCTTAAGCAATTCCCTTAACCAATCGTCGCCTAGCTCAAAATCTAAACCCTAAGCCTAAGACCTTCTAGAAACAGGGGGGGGATTTAGTGTGGCCTTAACAAATGAAATTTCAAAAAAAAAATAAGGAAAACAAAAACTCAGACCATCACCCTCTCATTATCCTTGTCTACCTAATTAAACTATCCTCCATCACCTTGATCTCCCAGTATCCATCTTCCTTTTACTTGTGCAGTTCACATTACTAAATCGCCAGCCCTCCCCGTAATTCCTCTTTATTCATTTTATGTATTACATTTATTTTTCCCCTATACTGGTTTGTCATCGCCTTAATCTCTCATTATCCTATATATACATATATATTAATGGTAAGTTAAATGATGGGTAATGATAAACTACAAAGATGAATGCATGCTTATAACTAGAAAAATGAAAATACATATATGTGTGTTTATATTATAAACAATTTTAGACAAATAATGTTAAGCATGTAAAAATTAAAAGGAAATGAATAATGAGCACACATACTCTATGATCTTTGAAAAGAAAAATTTTTTTTATTAAAATAATATAAACCAAATAAATTAAAAAGAAAAGTAAGAAAATCAAAAGGGAAAAGGGGGGAAAACCTAAGAGAAAAGAGAATTAGGGTTTGAGTCTGAATAA
>JZKD02S1750974.1:600901-620842 GCA_000966675.3 Picea glauca
TCAGTATGTTTAATGCAATTTTTCCAAGTTTCACTACTTGGAACCTCTCAAAAAAGGAGTTATAGCAAAAATGACATACCTTGCTGAATTCTAGTTTATTCTAGAGAGTGACCTTCTAGAGCGTGCCCAAAACACAATATTTGATGAAATGATCTAAAACAGTTACAAAGCATACTACAGACTATACTCTAACCAAAAAAGTTTGTCTCACCAAATTTGGATCTGTTATGAAGAAGTTATGACGTTTTTACCCGAAACACTTGATTTTGACTAGTTTCAGGACTGACCACAAACCCTATTTTCCACAGAGCGTAACTCCCAAAATACAACGACCCACAAGATGAATTTGTTTCCACAGATACTTGGATATGTTTTCTCACTTTTGTAGAAATTTCATGGTCTGAATCATTATAGAAAAAATGTTATAGTGAAAATGGTGAGATGACCTGTAAATAACATGCCTTAGAAAGCACCATCAAAAGAATTTATCTTTCCTTGCATTTCGGTCTTCTTTTCTTCACCTTCACTAAGAATTTTGGTTTATATATCCTTGGTTACCTCAGACACATATATATATTCAATATTCTCAAGTGTGATTCAAATATGAGAGCCTTGCCTCTTATTTATACTCTCCAAGTCGCTTCCTTAAAAATATCTTCTAGGTCACTTGGCCCACTTTCCTTATTTTAGGGTTGGGTCCACTTCTAATTTCTCCATTAAATTTATTATTGAAATAATTTATTTTGTATTCACTTTGAATTATAATACACTCATCACTTCACTTGATTATTTACCTTGTAAAATCTCTTAAACCACTTTGACTACTTTGACCTTTTGGGGCTTCTAGATGACATATGAGGGTCCTCCAACTTCGTAAGGCCATAACTCTCAAACCGTGAGGATTTATATGGTGTTCTGCATACCACCAGAAATGGCATGACATGTACTATCCATATAGAATATTATTATCTAAAAATATATCATAACTCATACTGTTACCCATCACCCAAACTTGGGTCCATGACCCAAACCTGTGGTCTCCAACTTCTCATGGCCATAACTCTCTAACCATGAGGAATTATGCGGTGTTCCACATACCACTATAAATGACATGAAAAAGACTATCCATATAGGATATTTTCCCTGAAAAATTCACTTTCATTCATCTCATTATTCCACAATTAAGGATGGGTTCTCTTACTCCACAAAGCATCTTCCCATGAGGGATTTCACCATAAGGGGACCACTTTGGAGTTCATCCATATTTACTTCTTATCAACCATGAAAAAATAATAATGAGTCATATTTACAGTAAATAATATTGGGTACATTACCCAAACCTTTGTGCTATGGGACTTTCTTCAAGGGTTGACATCAATGAAAACCAACCTTAATCAACATCAAGTATGTACGATAACATGTAACTAAATGAAAAAACAAACTAGTCAGTAATGCCTCTAATCAATGTACCATCACATTACCAATATGTAGCAAATCACATGCTATCATCACCATGCATGTACCATAAGATATACTATCATCACCATGCATGTACCATAACATCAAAACCATAAGCCTTAAACCTTACCTATGGTCTTATAGCTAACATGTGTTAGAAAAATAGGATCGTGGAGCAATAAATAAAACAAATGATGAAATAAAACACAAAAGATACATAATACAATAGAGACACAGATATACGTGGTTTACCCAGTGTGGAATATGTCCACCAAAGAAATTGTTAGGTCCTTATTTTATTATTATCCAACAAATGAAGGGATTCAACCTACAACACACCCGCTACAACTTACTCTTCTTTCTCTCATTGTTTCCACTCTCAGAATACAATATTGACAATGATACTTAGCTGCAATACATTTCCCTCATAAAAGAGTGTTTCTTTCTAGGGGAAAAAACCCTAACATATCTTCTATTGTGAGATATATGACATTATAATGAACGATCCATATTTACAATGAAATTACAATATACATTTACAAGGCAATTTTCGCTTCAGGGGCTTGCCTGCCTCTAGACCCACCAGCCAAGGGGGATGGACCCCACAGAGGGGGTAACCATTGTATGCAATCCCCTACATGGAGGATTGTACATTATTCTATGGTGTAAATTCTTCATGGGTTATAAACATGGCCGAAAACAAACACCTTTGAATCAGGAAGATAATCAGGCTCCACAACCAACAATCTCCCACTTGGAGACTGATCTCAACGACTCCACCACTATTTTATATGCTGGAATATGATCCTTCTTGGACATGGAAAATTTATGATATTCATCTTCAATCTTGAAGACCAATTGAAACTAAGCAAGAGCTCAGTTTCTCCTTGGTTACTCCCTTTGTTAACATGTTTGCAGGATTCTAGCTAGTGTGTATCTTTTCCAACTTCTAATTTCCATCTTCCAAGACAGATCGTATGAAATGGTACCTGAGATGGATATTCTTAGTATTCGAATGGAAGGTTGATTTCTTTGCAATATGAATGGCACTCTCATTGTCACAATACAACCTATTATTCTCTTGCTTCTTTCCCAATTCCTCCATAAAACTTTGTAACCAAATCATTTCTTTACTAGCCTATGTAGCAGCAACATACTCTGCCTCTGTTGTTGAAAGTGAAACAAACTTTTGTAGTTTCAAAATCCAACTTACTATTTTTCCACCTATAGTAAAAACATACCTTGTGGTGCTCCTCTTTCTATCTTTATCACCTTCCATATTTGAATCAACATATCCCTCTAGAACAGTGTCTAAACCTCCAAAACATAATGCATGAGTAGCAATACCTCTTGAATACATGATAATCCATTTTACTTCCTCCCAATGTTCTTTACTTGGATTGTTCATATACCTTCTCACAACTCCCACTGCATGTGTAACTCACATACATAAATATGCCAACTGCTGATGAATAAGGGACCCTAGAAATGTATTCTATCTCCTCTTGTTCCTTGGGAAACATTTCCTTATTTAATTTTAAATGCATGGTCAAATTTTTACTAACTAGTTTTTCATTCTTCATTCTAAACCTCTCCAGCATCTTCTCTATGTACTCACCCTGAGACAATGTCAATTTGTGATTTTTTCTGTCTCTTATTATTCTCATACCAAGGATTTTCTTTGCAACAATGAAATCCTTAATTGAAAATGAATTATCTAATTTATTCTTGAGCACATTTATATCCTACATATTAGACCTTGCAACAAGCATGTCATCTACATACAATAGCAAGATAATATAGCTTCAATTTTCTATCCTTTTAAAATAGACATAGTGATCAGAATGATATATACTATAACCTTGTTCTTTCATAAACCTGTCAAACTTCAAATACCACTTCCTTGAATATTTCTTTAGGCCATACAAGCTCTTCTTCAACCTTCATTTCAACTTCTCCTCTCCTTTGACCCCATACCCCTGTGGTTGTTGCATATCAATCTCTTCCTCCAAATCCACACAGAGAAAATTTGTTTTTACATCTAATTGTTCAAGGTGAAAATATTATACTTCCACAAGACATAGAATAGTCCTAATTGAAGTCATTTTAACAACATGAGAAATTATTTCATCAAAATATATACCTTTCTATTGTGAAAACCCCTTTACAACAAGTCTAGCCTTGTACCATTTTTTTTCTCCATCTTCTTACTTCAACTTGTAAACCCATTTATTTTGTAATGATCTTTTTTCTGCAGGAAACTGAACCAAATCCCAGGTCTTGTTCTTTACCAGGGAATCCATTTCCTCCTTCATTCCTTGCTTCCACTTATTTTTAGTGTCTACCTGCATTGCCTCTTCATAACATTCTGGTTCACCAGAATCAGTCAGCAATAAATAATACAATGAAGGAGAGTATTGTTCAGGGGGTCTACTCAACCTGGTAGATCTTCTAAAAACACTTGTAGGAGTTTGAGATACCTTCTAATCCCATTGTTGTACATTTTTATTTTCTGGTACCTTTGGAATTTCTTTTTCGGTGATCTCATCAAGCATTGTGCATTCTAGTTTTTCTTTTTCCTATTTATTTCCCTGCAACCGATCTTTGTACATGACCTTCTCATTCAATATGACATCTCTAATCCTAATGATTTTGTTATTTTCATAATCCCATAAGAGATAACCAAAATCATTAACATTGTATCCAATAAAGGTACACTTCTTGTATTTTTCCTCAAGTTTTGTTCTATTTCTTTTATCAATATGGACAAATGATTCAAAACCGAAAGTCTTCAAAAAAGAATAGTTTACCTTTTTACATATCCATGCCTCCTTTGGAATTCTACAGTCCAAATATATTGAAGTTCCTTTTTTTATTAAGTAAACACTAGTATCTACAACATATTTCCAAAACTATAAGGGAAAACCAACATGCAATATCATACTCCTTGCACGCTTCATGATTGTCTTGTTCATCCTTTCCGACACACCATTTTCTTGTGGTGTTCCTGGAACTATCTTCTCTCTACGAATCCCATGGTATGATAAGTAATCATCAAACTTGTTGTTGTAATATTCACCTCCATTGTCTGATCAAAGACACTTCAACCTTTTTCCTATCTCATTCTCAACTAAATATTTCCATTTCTTAAAGGTATCAAAAACTTCATATTTTTGTCGAATGCAATAAACCCAAGTTTTTCTACTTGAATCATCAATAAAAGTAACATAATAAAGAGAGCCACCAGGATATGATACTTGACATGGTCCCCATACATATCTATGCACAATCTCTAACATTTCATTCTTCTTTTCTTTTCCAACTCTGAGAAATCTGACTCTCTTCTATTTTCCATAAACACAATGCTCACAGAAATCCAAATCAATTTTTTTAAGATCTCGAAATAAATTTATTTTGTGAAGTATATGCATCCCCTTCTCACTTGTGTGTCAAAGACTATTATGCCACAATGTTGTGTCCACTCCTGTAGAAGCTAAAGAGATATATGAGTCAATATTATCAGTACATAAATACAATGTACCTACCTTCTCTCCTTTTGATATCACTAATGATCCTTTGGTGACCTTCCACATCTTATCTATAAATATGGATATACAAACTTCACTTTCTAACTACCCTCTTCAAATTATATTTTTCCTTATATCTGGAACATGTTTCACCTCCTTTAACAACCATTGGTTTTCATTTCTTTTCTTTATTTTTACCTTTCCCATTCCAACAATTTTGCATGGTGCATCACCCAAATGAACCTGTCCAAAATCACCTTGAACATAATATATAAAATGTTTCCTATGGGGTGTGGAATGAAATGAAGACCCTGAATATACTACCGAAGACTTATAAATATTATCTACAGAAAGAGTCAAAGCGTTTTGTAACACATCACCTATTACATTTTCTTCCGGATTTTTCTCTTGGTGTCCATATCTTTGTTTCTTTGGATCTATGCAGTCTTTCTTCAGATGTCCTTTCTTCCCACAATTGTAGCACTCTATCTTTCCTAGTCTAGATTTTTATCTACCATTCCTAGAATTCCCATGGTTCCTTGAGCCCTTTCCTCTATCCTTTTGTCTTCCCCTGTTTTCCATGTTAAACGCATTACCTGATGTCTCACCTGTGCTTTTCTGTCGCATTTCCTCACTAAGGATAAAACCAAAAAAATTATCAAATTTTACTTACAACCATGACCAAGACATTCCAGATTTCTGACAATGAGCACAATGTTAGAATATCCCTAGCCTCATCATCAAATTCCACTTTTACAGAACCTAGTTGATTAGTAACCGTATTAAATTCATTTAAATGATCTTCAACTGAACCACCTTCTGACATCTTCATATTAAATAATCTCTTCATTAGAAATACCTTATTGGATTTCAAGGGATTTTCATACAGTTTATCTAATGCGTCCATCCACTCCTTCATTTTCTTTTCTTTCGAAATATTGAAAGCCATCGACACTGTTAGGCTCAGTTGTATTGTCCTAGTGCCTTTTTGTCAAGAACATCACATTCTTCATCCTTCATGGTCATCGAATTATTTTATATTTCACCCAATGGTAGGGATAGATCCTTCTGATATAAATAATCTTCCATATGCATCTTCCATAACTGGTAGTTTTGGCCGTTAAATTCATCGAACGTAAATTTTTCATATTCCGCCATTTCTCCCATTCAAACTAGGAATCCTCTTTTCCTGCGAGTTACCTTGCTCTGATACCATTTTTTATAAAAAAATGGATTACAGATATTTAAAATAAACAAATGCAGAAATAAAACATAGAATAGAGACAATACAATAGAGACACAGATATATGTGGCTCACCTAGTGTGGGTTATGTCCACCATAGAAATTGCTAGTTCCTTCCTTTATTATTATCCAACAAATGAAAGGATACAACCTACAACACACCTATTGTAACTTTCTCTTCTTTCTCTCACAGACTCCTCTCCCATAATACAATATTCTCAATGATACTTAGTCACAATACATTTCCCTAATAAAATAGGGTTTCCTTCAATGGAAAAAAACTCTAACATAACTTCTACCATCAGATATACCACCTTATATTGAATGGACCATATTTACATTGAAATTAAAATATACATTTAGAAGGAAAATTTTCCTTCTAGGGACCACTTTCCCTCGAACCCCATAGAGCAGGTAACCCCCCCTGCACTCCCCAATGTGGAGGAGTGTACATTCCAACAGGGTGTAAAGTCTTCATGGGGTATAAACACAACTGAAAACAAAGACCTCTGAATCAGGAATATAATCATGCTCCACAACCAACACCATGTTACTCTATAATCTGACATGTAACTTCTTCCATAGTCAATCAACAACCTAGTACTAACATTTTCCCAAATATACAAGTGCCTTTCTAGACATAAACTAGTTCACTTGTGAGGATGCATCACCTGCCAGGTATAAGACAACCTATGAGGATCTCATTAATTAGGGTTTTTCAAAAACATTTTCCTTTTGCAGCTCTGAAACTTTCACACTTTTCCTGAACCTTTTTCCCTAACTCATACTTGTCATTGCATTAACCTAGATACCAAAATAGACCATAACAAGATCACTAGACCATAACAATTCATTAGAAATATATTCAATGTAAGTGTGTGTGTGTGTGTGTAAAAATGAGAGACTCCTTGAGGATTATTTATACTTTTTATAGGTAACCTATTTCCTTAATCTTAGGGCTTCTTGAATTTCTTTTTACAACCACTTTTCCCTTTTACTGATTACTTGTAACCAACTAGGGATTCTTTCCCATTCTTTGGGGCTTCCAAATTCACAAGGCCATATCTCCCTAACAGTGAGTAACCACATGGTATTTCACATATCAAAGGAAACAACATGACATGTACTATTCATAAATAATAGTCTTACCTACAATTACACTGTCCTTCATAACCAAAATACTCAATTAAATTTTTGTCCCATAACCACACCTCTAGGGATACATGTAGACCACATCAAATATACCCAATTAACTCTCCATAAATATAGAACATACAAATGTCAATCATCTTTCCAACATCTATAAACCTCTCCAAGGGTTGACATGAATATCTAAGGATTCATGCCCCCCTCTCAGTATAAATTCACAACAAAAGTGTGGTGGGCCCATAACTCACAGGGGGGAGTATTATTTTTCCTATGATTGGTATTAGAGCAGGTCCTTCAGAAACTATTTAACCACTAAAAGGTAGATCATGTAATATAATATGAATGGAGCACCAATGTTGGATGGTCAGAAGGGTATGAAGTATGAATTGTGGAGTTGTAGGATGAAGGTATTTTTATAGGCACAAGGATATGATGTTTGGAACTCAGTGGTTACAAGACACAATGCTAGAAAGAAACCAAAGACTGTAGCCAAGAAGGAATTGAAAAGGAACAAAAAAATAGAAATGATTTTACCTTGGAAGGATTACCTGATCCAATAAAGGAAAAAGTAGGAAAATGTTCATTAGCTAAAGAACTTTGGGATAATATGCATAATATCTATTCTTATCTCATCACATAGTTAGATATTTATAAAGAATAAGAAGGTAGAGAACAAGAGGTAATTTTTTCATCATATCGTACATATTAAGAAGAAGAAAAGTGTGAAGTCAACCAAAGTATGTATTTTTGCTTTAATTGTGAAGAGGTAGGACATCTTGAAATTGAATTCCCTTATTTTAATATTGAAAGTGATGAGACAGAAATGACCGATGAAATAGAAGATAATCCTGATATTGAAAAGAAAAAGAATCATGAAGAATAATTTAGTCAATGATAAAGAGAACTTGAAGATGAAATAATCCCATTGAAGATCCAACTTGAAGAAGAAAAGTGAACAGAAGAAGTCATGAAGATTCAGATGTTGAAGAAAGAAGAAGAGCTTGAGAAGCATGAAGAAGAATTTGTCACATTGAGAAGTAAAATCATCAAGCTTAGAAAGAAAATTTAAGAGACAAAAAAATCCACATCAACAGTAGAGAATGAAGAGAAGCCCTCTAGATCATTAAAAAAGGAGAATGAAGAAAAGAGTAAGAGTTATGTAGAAGTACTCAAAGGAAGGAATCATGGTAAAGAGGAATCAAATAAGAATGATTATAATATAAATACATATTCAACATGACCTACCACATTCAAGCAACAAAGAAGCTTCAACCATGATGAAGAGATCCATAGAAGAGAATACCATGATCATCCAAGGCAGTAAATCAAAAGGACTACACAAGAATAAATATCATCCACTCCCAGGTATGTAAATTTGTTTTATGGTCATTTGTTTTATTGTACTAACTTTGGAAATTAGGTTTCATATTGTAGGGCTTATGGAAGAAATGTTGAAGCAATAAATGCATATGTGGCACCATATAACATTGAATTTTATAAATTCCATAATTACAGATGCATAGCTCGTGATTATAGAAGCATGAAGGATACTTCTTTGAGAAAAAACATTGATATCAGATATAAGAAAGTATGGAAAAGAAAACAAGAAGAACGGGTGAATGAAGACTAGGTCCTAGAGATCTCAAGATTGGTAATAATACGATGTGAGAATAAATCTACAAAGAAAAAGGAAGATGTCAGGTACATAAATGTTTGGAGAGGAAATGAAGGACATGTGAATAAATAATAGGTTCAAAATATTGTACTTTCAAGAATTATAGAGAAAGATCAATCTACATGAAGAAATGGAGAAGTCTAAATTTAGAGAAATGATGTGGCGCAGACCCCCAACCCTCGGGCCAAGATCTACACAGGATCGATCTTCTTTGAATCCGCAGAACTGAAATAGTTCTTTCGGGCCCTCACTGGAACCCCGCGAATTCGATCCACAAGTCCTTCCACGAAAACCCTACCTATGAAAACATGCACCAGGTGCGGGTCTTCACCCCTATGCAACCACGATGTTGTGACCTCAGACCACACCAAGAGGTGCCTTTCGCATTTCACAACTCAACAATGTAAGAGATTTGAGTCTTTTGACTCTTCAAACCCCGAAACCTAAAATCGCTCCCTTAGACGAGATCTATGGCTATGAACCTCCCTCGATCCAACGGTCCTGGATGTATCAATATTTTTGTAACTGGGAGTTTGAAATGTAGCGACCCAAACCACTAGTCACTCCACCCCCCGAATTCCCGAAACGGCTCAGATCTTTTTGGGATTTTGCAAACCAAGAGTCCATGTCTCTCGACCCCAAAATCACTTGTCACGCCAATCCCCTAATTCCTGAAATGGCTCAGATATTTTCGGGATTTCACGAACCAGGAGTCCACGACTCTCGACCCCAAAATCACTTGTCACGCAAATCCCCGAATTCCCGAAATGCGAATTCGTGCAAGATCCGACAGCTCTTGTTGGATTGGATCCAATGGCCCTTATCTCCCATGAGCTTATGGGTGATTATAGAGGGAATCACCTTAACCCCCTTACTCCTTTGCATGATATGAAGGCTTTCGGGTGTTTGGCACTTCCCCACTAAGTGTTCCAACCGTTCGATTTCATGCTTGATAATCCCTTTCATGATTCGAGAATTAGAGTGACCAAGGATTTCGGTCTACGCTCCAAACTTACGAACCTCGAATTCCCAAAATGATCTCACGGCTATAGGCCTTTTCGGAGTTTTGTGAACCATGATTTCATGATGCAGTGACTCCAAAATCACAACCTCTTCTACTTCCTGAATCCCAAAACGTTGAAATGCCGAAATTCTAAAATACACTCAGCCTTAACCTTCTCACAGATGTGCGAGATTCGACGGTCCATGAGATTTTGGCACTTCTCCACGAAGCGTATCGACTGTTTGTTTCATCTCTTCTCCTGTGCGACCTCCCAGAGGTTAAACTCTATGCGCCTTCCTCTAGATCCGATGGCTATCGATCCTTTGCACTAGATCTAACGACCTGGATCTATTTCTCTTCCTTCTGCGCTTTCCTACATGTGTCTGGACATAGACTTCAATGACCCAGACCTTGCCTCTCTAGCTGATCTAATGGTAGTTGTGCTATACCTTGAGCATGGCCTTCTTCCTTTCCCTTGGAATATTTCTTTCTCCAAAAGGCCTCGGCCTTTGTCTCTACTGTGAAGCCGATAACCTTGGCTCCCACCTATATTCTAAGAGGCGTTCCTCCTCCTGCGCTTTATTTTTCTGAACCTCAAAGGTTCCTTCGAACTCTGCAACCTCTTGCAAGACCTTTTCATGAAATGGTGCTATCTCTTTTGAGCTTATCTATGGATCTGACCTCAAAGTGTCTCTATCCATTTCTCTCCTTGAAGGGATGTAAGTTCCCTCTGGCAACTTCCTGCTCAAGGACGCTTTGCTGAGCCTATAGAGTGTTCAGTAACCCTGTGAGTGTCTCCTCCTGTGAAACTTCTCTTCTCTCTGAACTCAAACAAGAGTTCCTTCTATGCACACTTGCACCAAATCAATGCCCACATGGCAGAGTTCTCTAGAATCTTCAGTGAATCTGTCTTCTCACCAAACTCGAAATAATGTTCTCCTCAATGCATCCTGTGCATTTTCTCAATGCCCTCTTGAAAGAGCCTTTATAGAATTCTCAATATGCTTCTCCTCTCTGTGCGCTCCTCTGCACAGTTTCTCCTTCAAGGTGTTCATCAACCTTGAGGCTTCCTCCTTGAGTCAATGACTTCAGCTAGTGTGCCCTCCTGGCACATTTTTGTCTGAAATTCCGCAGAATTAAGAAGTGCACTTTTGCACTGGTTTTCAGAGACCACAGTACTCTAGCATGCACTCTTGCATGAAACCACAAATAATACAAACCTGAAATCAAAGAACTCTCAGATAGGACAATCTATCTATCCCTGCAAATGCACATCTAACATACATCTACAACATATCATCAACACATAAAGACATTCATTCATGAACTCACAAACACATGAACAACAACATGCAAGAAAAACTGTTATGATTGTATTAATCAAGAATGCCTGATTACAATGTGTTCAAGCTCAGACTGCAATAGAGTCTCAACTCTCCTCTCTTCTCTATATTATGTTCTATATTCCTCTCTACTCTATGAAAACAAAAGAAGGATGTTTTTACAAAAGGGGGATCCTTGAGTGCTTCCCTCCATCCTCACCAACTCTCATTAATTACAATGAATTACATTGAATGGGCCATCTAATCCAAATTGGATCCAGATCCCCATCAACCTGTCAGCCATTAAGGTGAAACCAACTATAGAATGCTCGAAGGAATGGCTTCGGCTCTACCAGCCTTACAAACATTTAATACATTAAATTCAAATTTGAAATTTGAAAATGAGAGGGTTGTGCCTCTCCTCTCCATTAAATGCGTGTTGGATGTGCTTGCTAGCTGGCACCCTGCTGACATGGAGCGATGCTCCTACATCATACTCCTCAACTGGAAAAATCATGATCTCCTAATCATGATCTCCTCTTCTCCAGTGTTCAAATCCACCTGGATCCCAAACTTTCCCTTGGAGTTGTCCATATGCTCCTCTACTTTTTTGTTGTTGTTGTTGTTGCCCTGCTACTCTTGCAGGATCCCTTCTGCTCAACTTCTTATTGCTGGCAGTCTCTACTGCTGAAATCAACATCATCCTTCTGATTTCCTCAATCACCTCGTCTAGCTGCTCCCATGGTTGGCTCTTTGTATGCACTCTTCTCTGTTGAACTTATGTCTTCTCAATGCGAAAATTTTCTTCATCTCCCATGTTGTCTTTATTTCCCTTTGTGGAATTGAGTGGCCACTCTGTTGCAGACTCCAGCTCTATAGTCTCCTCACTGAACTAATTCTCATCTTCTTCCTGCTTCTCCCCAGGCTGGTATGCTCCACTACCTGCTTCCAACTTAGCCTGTTAGATGTAAAAACTTTGCACCATCACCCTCCTTTCCAAGGTTTCCAATTCTTCACACAGGTCAGCAAAATCCATGTTGTCTGCTTCCTCTTCTTCTTCTTCTTCTGTAGTTTCCAATACTGCAGTGATTTCTTGTCCATCTTCCTGTCTGAAAATTGTGAGCCATCATTGAACGCTCATCTTCTGCTTCTTAGGAAAATGTCAGTGTCTACTCCATTTCTTTCTCCATGACATTTTCTACTAGTTGTCCTCCTGCTATTGCTCCATATGCAACACCTTCGCTAGCCTCAACTAGGCTATGTGGTAGGATTACCCAAATTCCCACAATCATCATAATTCTCTTCTGATCCTCACCTGTCAGCACTCCTTGCTGATCTGAAATCTCCTCTAAGTTCATGAGACTCTTAGACAGTCTCATCTCCTTTCTCCTGCCCACCTGGCAATTTGGGAATTTTCTGCTGCCCAATTGGCAATCTATGAGATCCAGTGATCCCATATCATTGCCCATTTGGAAATTTGAACTTTCACCATTGCTCCCCTAGCAGTATGTGAGACCGTCCACTGATATCTTTCCATTTCCCACATGGCAACTTCAAAGTCCACTTCTGCCCACCTGGAAGTTTATGAGATCCTATGTTAATCTCATACCATTACCCTCCTGGAAATATGAATTTCCATGGCTTTCCTCCTGACAATCTATGAGATCCTCCAATGATCTCATTTCAATCCCCACCTGGCAATTAGAAAATTCATCCATGCCCTCCTAGCAGTTTATGAGATCTGAAATTGATCCCTCTTCCTCATCATTACTGATATTTCTCCCAGCTTCTGGTTCACACATATGAACCAATTCCTCTATGTCTTTGAGTCTTTTAGTGTACTTCATCCATCCTTTCAACTATCTTCATCATCTTCTGGCCAACAATTCTTTGACTGGCTATTTCACCTTTGTTTTCATGGGCCATTCATATACCCAATGCAACTTTTCATCCTGTTGGATCCATGGTGCAAGAACTTACATTATCTCCCTTATCTCAGTGACATCTTCATCCATCTCATATTTTCTCTGTTGCTGGTGGTTCTTCTTTCCACCACGTCCATGGCCTTCAGTAGCCATTTTCATGTTCTTGTCTGCCCTCCTGGCAAACTTGTTGCTATCACTCTGCAACCGTGAGTGCTATGATACCATAAATATGTAGACCCCTGACCCTCAGGCCAAGATCTACACAGGATCAGTCTTCTTCAAATCCATAGAACTGAAATAGTTCTTTCGAGCCCTCACTAGAACCCCACGAATTCGATCCACAGGTCCTTCCATGAAAACCCCACCTGCGCAAACATTCACTAGGTGCGCATCTTCACCCCTACATGACTACGACGTTGTGACCTTATACCACACCAAGAGGTGCATTTCACATTTCACGACTCAACGATGTAAGGGATTCGAGTCTTTTGACTCTTCAAACCATGAAACCCAAAATCTCTCCCTTAGATGAGATCGATGGATATACACCTCCCTCGATCCAACAGTCTTGGCTATATCGAGATTTCGGTAACCGAGAGTTTGAAATGCAACAACCCAAACCACTAGTCACTCCATCCCCCAAATTCCCGAAATGGCTCAGATATTTTCAGGATTTCATGAACCGGGAGTCCACAACTCTCGACCACAAAATCACTTGTCGTGCCATTCCCTGAATTTCCGAAATCGCTCAGATATTTTTTGGATTTCGTGAACCGGGAGTCCACGACTCTCGACCCTAAAATAACTTGTCATGCAAATCTTCGAATTCCCAAAATGAAAATTTGCGCAAGCTCTGATGACTCTCATTGGATTGGATCCATTGAACCTTATCTCCCCTAAGCTTATGGGTGATTGTAGAGGGACTCACCTTAACCCCCTTACTCTTTTGCATGATCCGATGGATCTCAGGTCTTCAACACTTCTCCACAAAGTATTCCCACCATTCGATTTCACGCTTGATAATCTCTTTCATGATTCGGGAGTTAGAGTGACCAAGGATTTCGGTCTGCGCTCCAAACTTACGGACCCCGAATTCCCAAAATGATCTGACAGCTATAGGCCTTTTAGGAGTTTCGTGAACCAGGAGTTCATGATGCAGTGACTCCAAAATCATAGCCTCCTCTACTTCCCAAACCCCGAAATGTCAAAATGTCAAAATGTTAAAAGACACTCAGCCTTAATCTTCTCACAGATCTACGAGATCCAACGGTCCATGGGATTTTGGCACTTCTCCACGAACTGTCTCCACCATCTGTTTCATCTCTTCTACTGCACGACCTCCCAGAGGTTAAACTCTATGTGCCTTCCTCCGAATCTAATGGGTATCGATCATTTGCACTAGATCTAACAACCCAAATTTGTTTCTCTTCCTTGTGCACTTTTCTACGTGCATCTGGACGTAGACTTCAGTGACCTAGATCTTGCCTCTCCAGTTGATCTAACGACAATTGTGCTCTACCTTGAACATGGACTTTTTCCTTTCCCTTGGAATATTTATTGCTCCAAAAGGCCTTGGCCTTTGTCTCTATTACGAAGCCTGTAACCTTGGCTCCCACCTGTATTCTAAGAGGCATTCCTCCTCCTGAGATTTATTTTTTTGAACCTCAAAGGTTCCTTCGAACTCTACAACCTCTTGCAGGACCTTTGCATGAAATGGTGCTATCTCTTCTGAGCTTAGCTATGGCTCTAACCTCAAGTTGTTTGTATCCCTTTCTCTCCTTGAAGGGATGTAAGTTCCCTCTGGAAACTTCCTACTCAAGCACACTTTGCTGAGCCTGGAGGGTGTCCAATAACCCTGTGAGTGTCTCCTCCTGTGACACTTCTCTTCTCTCTGAACTCAAACAATATTTCCTTATGTGCACACTTGCACCAACTCAATGCCCACCTAGAAAAGTTCTCCAAAATATTTAGTGACTATGTCTTCTCACCTAACTCAAAATAGAGTTCTCCTCAATGCATCCTGTGCATTTGCTAAATTCTCTCCTGGCAGAGGCTTTATAGAATTCTCAACAATTCTTCTTCTCCTCTTTGTGCGCTCCTCTGCATAGTTTCTCCTTCAATGTGTTCAACAACCTTGAGGCCTCCATCTTGATTCAATGACTTTAGCTGGTGCACCCTTCTGGCACGTCTTTGTTTGAAATTCCTCAGAATTCAGAAGTGCACTCTTGCACTAGTTCTCAGAGACCGCGGTACTCTATCATGCACTCTTGCATGAAACCACAAAGAATCCAAACCTGAAATAAAATAACTCTCAGATAGGATAATCTATATATCCCTACAAATGTACATCTAACATACATCTACAATATATCATCAACACATAAAGACATTCATTCATGAACTCACAAACACATGAACAACAACATGCAGGAAACACTGCTATGATTGTATTAATCAAGAATGTTTGATGACAATGTGTTCGAGCTGGGACTGAAACAGAGTCTTTGCTCTCCTCTCTTCTCTATATTCTGTTCTATCTGCCTCTCTACTCTATGAAAACAAAAGAAGGATTTTTTTACAAAAGGGGGCTCCTTGATCACTTCCCTCCATCCTCACCAACTCTCATTAATTACAATGAATTACATTGAATCGGCCATATAATTTGAATTGGATCCAGATCCCCATCAACCTATCAGCCATTAAGGTGAAACCAACTATAGCATGCTCGAAGGCATGGCTTTGTCTCTACCAACCTTACAAACATTTAATACATTAAATTCAAATTTGAAATTTGAAAATGAGAGGGTTGCACCTCTCCTCTCCATTAAATGTGTGTTGGATGTGCTGGCTGGCTGGCACGTTGCTGACATGGAGCGATGCTCCTCCATCATGATGACTCTACAGACGAAGAGGAATATGACTCTACATTAGAGCATGTGTTTTTCTGATCCATACAACTTGGAGACACCTAGTAAATATGTATGATGAATAGGGAGAGTAAGTGGAGTAGCTACTACAGATTAGTGAACCATCCTTCAAGTTGTGTGATGTATTTGCAGAGACAGATTCATAGAAGTAATACAAAAGAAGTACATAATGAAAAATCAATCGATCGTGAAAGTAGTGTTCCCTCATAGATTTCACTATCACAAGTAGAATTTTATGATTGTATTTCACGTATGTATTCAAGGAGTGATATCTTCAGTAAAATTTGTTCCAGACATGTAGAGTTTCGTGCACAGATAGATCATATCAGTTGACATACTTTGATTCATACTGATAAATAGGAACATGTGATGATCATTTTTAGTATATTCAAGAGAATATGGGTCAACACCATGGATAATTAAGTAGCAGGGTTATGAACAGTTTGTGACATATGCACAAACATGGATTCATGATATGATTAACAGGTACAAAAAACACGGGTCAAATGCATATCAGTTGATTTACAAGTGGAATTAGTTGGAATTAGTTGTTCAAAGAATAGAAAACAATGAAAGGCACAACAAAATAGGGAAAGAGAAACCGTAAATATAAGATACATCATTAAAAGGACATTGTTGAAAAATATGGTCGAGTAAACATGACTAGTAAATGAAGAAATCAATCTTTGAATGCATTTTATTTATGCCAGTGAAATTCAAGAGGAAGCAAAAATGGACATTAAAAAACATTGGAAGTGAGGAAATAAAACATATACAGGTATCCCTACATTGATATAAATCTTAGAGAAAATTCAAGGGAAGAAAAATCATTAGAGAAAGATATCGAGACAGGAATATCGGTAGCATGCATACAGAGGGAGTTATCTTTTGTTAAATAAGGAAAGAAAGAGTAATGAAATGGTAATGAAAAAAAGAAAAATTGCATGATGAAAGGGGGGGAAAACCCAAGACAAGACACCCTTTTCTATTTATGTCAAAGGGGTAGAGTGAGAAACATTGATGAAGAGCAACAATCATAGGGGGAGCATGAGAATTGGAGCATCAATGTTTCCAACAATGTTAGTTTTTCCATCGATGACAAAGGGGGATATTGTTGGAAGGTTGGTTTGGATAGTTGGTTGTCATTGATCTTAACCCTTGGTCAGAGATGTTGGTAATATGTATGATTGATATTTATGGTGATTTAGTTGGGTACATTTGGGTACATTTAATGTAGTCTACATGTAGCCCCAAATGTGTTGTTATGGGACCCAAAGCTAATTGAGGAATATGGGCATGAAGGATAGTGAAATTGAAGGTAATACTATCATATATGGATAGTACACATCATTCCATTTCCTATGATATGTTGTATGATACGTGTCTCCTCGCAGTTAGGGAGATATGGCCTTGTGAAGTTGGAGGCCCTGAAGAGCGGTTAAGAAGCCCTAATTGCTTACAAGTCAACTAGTCAATGGGGTAAAGTTGTTATAACAAGAAAATCCTAGAAGCCCTAAAGTAAGGAGGGGAGTTACCTAGCATTGGTATAAAGACACCTAAAGGATTCATTCATTTTTACATACACACAAACTTACATTAATATCTATCTATTGAATTGTTATGGTCTAGTGATTTTGTTATGTTCTATTTTGATCTTTTGGTGAATTTAATGGGAAGTCTGAGATAGTGAAGAAAGTGAGAGAAAAGAGAGAGAGTTTTGGAGTTGTAGAAGGATAGGGTTTTTGAAAAACGCTAATTTACTTCATCCTCATAGGTTTCACTATACTTTTCTAGAGAGGACTTGGCTTGTTGTCCTATGGTTTTCTAGTGAGTTGATTGCATGTTTGGGAAAATGTTAGTACTAGGTTGTTGATTGACTGTGGAAGAAGTTGCAGGTCATAATACAGAGTAACATGTCAGTTAGAGGATTAGAGGTAAGAGCTAAGGCTTATGTTTTTGGTGTTATGGTATATACATGGTGATGATAGTATATGTTATGGTATATGCATGGTGATGATAGCATGTGATTTTGTGAATGTTGGTAATGTGATGGTAAATTGATTAGAGACATTACTGGATGGTTTGGTTTCTTGTTTAGATACATGTTATGGTGCATATTTGAGGCTTGATGTATTATGTTATGATTTTTTTTGTCACAGGGGAAGACCCAGGGTTCAACACTCAAGAGCGCACCAACAAAACCCTAACTACCAGCTCTTTTGACAACACCTACGAAGCAGATGAAGTCTCGCCCGAGGAAGAGACAGGGGTGGTTGCAGGACTCAAATGTATGTAAACTTTACTGGGAAATTGATCGGTGATTATATCCTTTACAGGGCACTTAGCATAAATCCTTCATCAATATTTAACCTGTCTGGTACTTTGTATATAGCATAGAGCATCATAGTGAATAGTTATACTAAAGATGATTCAATAATTAGAGTGAATCACAAAGCACTATACACACAGTTACCGTGGTTCACCCCCACCCTGGGCCTACATCCACAAAGTCTTCTTTATATTATCTTGGTCAAGCAGTTACAACACAGAACTTCAATGACCCTTACTTCGCACAGGACAAAATATCTGTGCAGCTTGCTAGATCCTTCTTCCTTGATCTTCAACACAAGACTACAAAACCTTGCACTTATCTTTCCAATCCCATGCACAGAGCATTCTAAGATACCTCTGATCACACAGATCCAGTTACTAACACTAAGATTTCAGTTATACATCACATAGATGTACTACATTAATACCATCCTTCTTCTCCCCTATTTACATTGCATATTTATAGATTAAAAAATGGGCCTAAGCATGGGTAAACCCATGGGCCGACATCCCTTTCCTGTTACATCAACCCAAAACCCTAAAATGGACCCAAAAGTAGGTCTTACTTCGTTAATTTTTGCTTCATGTTGCGCTCCTTCCTTGGCAAGTTGTCGCAGTCCCAAAAGTGGTCAAATATGACCAAGTATTCTTCAAAACTTGGTCAAGGGCCAACAAGCCCCCAACACTCACATGTGACTCATCCCGAGTCACTCAGGTCTGATCAATTCCTCTTCAAACACCTTGAGTTTGGCTCGAGCTGCTTCGACCTACTGCAGTGCAAAAACCTCTTGTTCAGTAAATTCTTGGATTACTATGTCATTGAGCGATCCTTCCAGGCATTCTTCTGCAGTGATGACACTGTGTTCGAGTTCATCTCCCTGGCTTTCAATTTCAATGAGCATTTGGCATTCCTTCTCTTGGAGTGGTTTCATTCATTGAGAGACTTCCATTACTTTAATTTGTAGTGTGTGTACTTGTTGTTGGGATGTGCGTTGTTCAACGAACCTATTCATTCTTTCGACTATGGTCACACACTTCAGTTGCACTTATAGAATGTCTACATGCTTCTTTTCTTCTTGGATTTGTGCCTCCAATGTCCACAATTCTGGATTCTCTTTGAGGTTTTCATAAGTATGGGCACTTCTAGTGCTTAGCTTCCTACATTCTGAAGCCAAAGTTTTTAATCGGTTGACTGTACTTCAAGCAGTGGCCTCTCTTAAATCTCTTATCTCTTGGGGTGTCTTAGGCACAGTGTGGAGCTCCAGATCCATGATGTGTTGTTGACATTGTTGGATTACTTCTTCCAGTTGGGTCACCTACTGTGGGAGAGGATCTTCCATCTTCACTTCTATGATCATCACAGAGTGCAGTTCTTTGTGAA
>JZKD02S1750974.1:627822-654632 GCA_000966675.3 Picea glauca
GATTCTCATATGCCTCATATGCCTCTTTAAAATCTGGGTCATCCCTGTACATTTCTTTGAGGTTATCAAAACCCAAAGTCTTGACTCTGAATTCCTGCATAAGAAAACATTTCCTGCTAAAAGCGTCAACAACTTTGTTAGCAGTTCCAGAAATATGCTTAATCATAAAAGTAAAATTTTTCATGTATTCAACCCATTTAGCATGTTTTTGGTTCAACTTCTCCTATCGAGTCAAGAATTGCAAAGTGTGTCTATGGCTATACAAAACAAACTTCTTGGGAACCAAATAGTGTCTCCATTTCTTCAGTGCTTGTATGATTGCATGGAATTCTTTGTCATATGTGGAGTACTTAATCTTCGCTTCATTCAGTTTTTCGCTGAAGTATGATATCGGCCTATCGTCTTGTCTCAAGACCGCTCCAATTGCAATTCCACTTGTGTCACACCTAACTTGGAATGTATTACTAAAATTTGGCAAAACCAGAATTGGTTGCTCAGTGATCTTCTTCTTCAGTAGATTGAATCTCTTCTCTGCTTCCTCCGTCCAGTGAAAATATTTATGTCTTTTCTTCACCATATCCATCAATGGTGTGCTAATTCCACTGAAGTTTCGGACTTCAAACATGCTCTTCGGCTATGGCCAATTCTTAACTGCCTTTATCTTTTCCGGATCCATTTTTAATTCATTTGCAGAGATAACAAAACCCAAATAAATGAGTTATGTCCTCATAATTGATGATTTCTTCATATTAATCAACAATTTCTCCTGCTGTAATCTCCTCATTACTACAACTAAATGCTTTAAGTGTTCTTCTTCTGTCCTGCTGAAAATTAGTATATCATCAAGATATAAAATGACGAATTTCCCAATGAAATCCTTCAGGACATTGTTCATTAACCTCATGAAAGTACTGGGCACATTCATTAAGAAAAATAGCATGACAAGCCATTCATATAACCCCTCATTCGTCTTGAATGTTGTCTTGCATTCATCAACTTCTCTCATTTGAATTTGATGATATCTGTTTTTCAAATCAAGTTTTGAAAAAAACTTTGCTCCACTCAAGCAATCCATCAAGTCGTCCATCCTTGGCAATGGAAATCTATATATGATGGTAATCTTATTGATCACCCTTGATTCTGTACACATTCTCTAGCCTCCGTCTTTCTTTGGGCTGAGCACTGTCAGAACAGCACATGGACTCAAGCTTTCTCGAATCAATCCTTTGTCCATTAAGTTTTGGACCTGCCTATTAACTTCTTCATTTTCCTGCAGCATCAACCGATATGATGCTTTGTTCAACAAACTGGCTCCAGGTATAAGATCGATATGATGACTTATACTCCTGACAGGTGGCAACGAACAAGGTAGTTCATCCACTACTATATCAACAAACTCTCCCAGCAACTCCTGGATTTCTTTTGGTAAATCATCTATCCTCGTAGTGGTCAAAAAAATTATGGGCTTCCTAACCATAATAAATTGTGTGTCTTCCTTCTTCTTAACCTCATCAAGAAGTTCCTTCCCACAAATGAGAAGTGCAATGTTTCTTATCTCTGTTTTCACCTCTTTATCCTTAATCGAAAGCAACATGTAAGTCCTACCATTTTTCTCCATGGTGTACATGTTCTTTCTCCCATTATGAACTATGTTTATGTCATATTTCCATGGTCTACCCAACAATAGATGACAAACATCCATGGGAATGACATCACATAATATTTCATCTTTATATCCTCCTATTTTAAATTCAACTAAACATTGTTTAGTGACATTTAACTGATGTCCTTTTAGTAGCCATGAAAATCTGTATGGGCTTGGATGTACAACAGTCTCCAGCTCCAACTTTTCTACCATCTTTGTAGATACAAGATTTTCTTCACTACCATTGTCCACTATGACCTTGCATACCGTATCCTTAGTTTTGCAAGCAGTTTGAAACAGACTGTTTCTTTGGGCTGGGTTCTCTGCCTCCTTCTCCGGCTTCAAGAGAACTTTCCTCATCATCAAATATCTTCCTCCCTCAGCGTATTCTTACTCAACATTCCTTCCTTGATCTTCGAAAATTTGAGTTTCACCACCATCTTTCTTCTTATCTGGACACTCATAGGATTTATTTCCAATTTTTCCACAGACGAAGCATTTCACTTCACCCCCTCTAACTCTTCCTCTTCCTCTGGCTCAAGGAAAAGTATTTCCATCATCATACTTCCTTCCTTGTGAGCTTCCTCCTCTCTCAGGTTGAGTTTGAGGTTTCTTTCCCTCTTCTTTAGGTTTTTGAGTTATGTCTTGGGCAATTGTTTTGCCTCTATCTTAACTTCTACCTCAGCCTCTTTGACCTTTCTTCTGGATCAACTTCTCTTCAACTTTCAGAGCTATCTTATAAGAATATTCCACATTTCAAATGGTTATCATGCCCATATCATCTTGAATGTCATATCATAGACCATTCATGTACCTGGAAACTTTTTCATCATCACTTTCCTGATGACTTGCTCTGATGTTTATCCTGTAGAATTCTTCAGTGTATTCCTTCACTGACATCAGCTTCTGTCTCAAATTTTGCATCCTCCGAAATAGAGTGATTTGATAATCCCTGGGTATAAATTTGGCTTTCATATTTTCAACCATTCTATCCCAGCTTTTGATTTTTTGCTTTCCCTTGTAGCATCTGTCAGCCTGCAGTTCATCCCACCACAGTGTTGCATGCCCTTTAAGTCTAGTAACATCTTGCTTGAATTTTTTATCTTCCTCAACATCCTCATAGTTGAAGTATTTGTCTAGAGATCTAATCCAATTTAGAAGTTATTCAACATAAAAGTTTCCTTCATATGTGGGAATGTCCATTTTTTCTCTGGCACCTATCCTTGCAACATCCCTGAATAAGTGTTCGTCTGTAGCATCTTCGAATGCAACTTATTCTCCTTTGTTTCCAGCTTCATTTTCACTTTCAGCCTCCCTAATATCCCCAATGTCAATTGTGTGCCTCTGTGTTGTCTCCATAGCATCAAGTATGGCACGTAACTCACGCATTTCTCTTTCCACTACTGGATCAGGCACTGGCCTATCTCTTCTTCTCGGTGGCATGGCTGAAATGTTTTTCCTCTTTTCTCTCTGCTATAGAAAGCAAAGAATTTGTTCTGTGCTCTGATACCACAACTGGTGTGTATCAGACTACTCCTTCTCCTCTATATCATTCTGCCTAAAATATATAGACAAGATCAGGCTTTGATACCACAACTAGCACAGACCCCCGGCCCTTGAGCTGAGATCATCGCAGGATCTTTTCCAAACCACACAAAGAGTTAATTAAAACCCATTGTTTAAGCCACAAAATATTTCGGGCTTCACGAGTTGGAGGTTCTCGACGCAATGTTAAAACTCTTGCAATCGCCGAAATGCGAAATGTCAATGAAGGTTGAATCCTCCAACGCAAAGACTTGAGTGAACAACCAACAATCATTCCTCTTCCCTTACGATTCCTCAAATTCTGAAATTTCTCCTTTGGCCAGATCAATGGCCTTTCGGGATTTTTGTCGAAGCTTGAAAAATCCTTTGACTCCCACCGCACATATCCTCTGACTGATACTTGGGACCCACCTTTTGACGTTTCTCTCTTCACGATTTTGGGAGTTGTGTTGAAAATGCAAATCTACCTCTTGAGTCCCAAATTCCCGAAACCCGATCAGTGCCCAACAACTATTGTCGCTCAACTTTTTGAGAATTTTTCCTTTCCCTCTTTGGGATTTCACGAACCAGAAGTTTGAAACTCTCGATTCCAAAGTCACTCCCTCCTCTACTTCCCAAACCCCAGAATGCCAAAATGACAAAATTCCACTCCAAAGACACGCCACGTTTCATGACTTTTGGGTTTTCAATGCAAAGGGCCCCGACTCCTTGTCATCGGAATTTATGAAATGACGAACCCTGAAATGCCAAAATTTTGAAAGTCCACACATGATAATCCCTTTTGTTATTTGAGAACTAGAGTGACCAAGGATTTTGGCTTGCACTCCAAACTTAAGAATCCTGAATCCCTGAAATGATCTATTGGCTCAAATTGACCACGATCAACAGTTCATGTTGACTCTTGATGTCAGGGTGGTGGGTTCGTCCAACTCCTAACCACCTTACATTTCTTTTGGATCCTACGGTCCTCTCGATTTCGCGAGTTCTCCATGGAGAATTATAACCACTAGATGCACTCCTCGAGGACTTCTATCCAAACGAATCGGTGTTCTCCCTCCTGAACTTGACTTCTATGAGATGATTTTGATATCCGTCTCCCTTTGAGAACTTCAAAGGTGTTATCCTCCCTGATCTTTCACTTGTAAACTCAATATTTCCAAAAGGATCCCTACTCGCACTCCTTGCGGAAAACCTTCAAATAACCTTTGGTTATTTGAGTATTCGACCCTATGCACTCTTTGCAACAATAATCTCTCAATCTTCTTTTTGGATTTATAAAATCCAAGGCTTCCTTTGTCCTGCACACACCTTGCATGGCTTTATGCTTCACCTGCACTTTAGATGGTATGAGAACAATGGTATCTCTCCTGAGCTTTCTAAGATAAAACTTAGACCCTCAACAATGCACACCTTGCGGACGTTCACGACACTCCTTGCAGGAATTCTCAGGGAGAGAAACAATTGGAACTTATTCTTCTCCTCTCTCAAACTTCATACATTCAACATGAAATCACACACACGATAGAACATTGAAATAAATGCATAACATAGAAACAAAGAAACTATAAACATACCATTTAACTAATGTAAACAATAAGCATCATAACACCATGAAAATTGAGTCAAAGCTTCATATATTAACTCAAGTGCTCCTGTACATGCATTCTTCTCTACAGCTCTCTGCTTCAGCTCTACAACTTATGAATTATGAATGATCATCAAAAGTTACAATGATATAAGGGTGAGCATGTCTATATCTTTTTTCCCTCCTATGCTTCTAAACTGTCTAATATATTAAATTAAATCTACCTATTTGCATTTATTACGCATAAATGCCTCTACATTATATAGATGAGAGCAATGCTCAAGATCTGTTTACAACATCTAGATATAAATCTAAGTATGCTTCCCTTAGATATTACATTAATGTCCAATCATTAATCTCAAAACACTTCAAAATGTGTGCTGGTGCTTTTCCAGCTGTCTCTCGCTTTTACGTTGCTCGACTGGTTGGTTACGATGCTCTTGCATCATACTCCCTCGATTGAAAATTTTCATGAACTCCTGTTCATGAGCTCTTGCACAATCTGTCCATGCCTATGAATTCTTGCTTCATCCTCCCAACTGGCATATTCAACTAGATATCCCTTCCATTTGACCAAGTATTCAAAATACTCTTTTCTCCTGGTCTTTTTGCTAAGCCTTTTGTCAATTATGCTTTCCATATGTGGCTCTACAGCTACAGGCATTTTCTTTGTCCATTGAATCTCTTTTTTTTCCTCCTCTACTCCTACTTCTTTAGCTCTGTAAAGGTACAAATCCGCAACATTGAATTTCAGTGAGATTCTGACCCCATCGAGTAATTCAATCTCATATGCATTTGCCCCAAATTTCCTTATGAACTTTCACAGTCCAATCTTTTTCATCTTCAGCTTATTATATGTTACCCTTGGGAACCTCTCCTTCCTTAGATGCACAAGAATCAGATCACCAACTTCAAATTGAATTTCTCACCTATGATGATCTACTATCTTCCTTCACTCTTGATTTGAACTCTTCAATCGCTCCTTAACTCAGCTGTGAAGCTCCTTCATTCCTTCTGCAAAGTCCTCTCCACTAGCACTCTTCAATTCATTTTGTTATGAATCATTCAATTTAGAAACTCCCCTTGGATGCATTCCATATACAATCTGGAATGGACTCTACCCTGTGCTTCTATTGAGTGAATCATTGTAAGCGAATTCCCCCTATGGCGGAATGTGATCCCGTTGACTATGGTGTTTAGTCAGTAAGATTCTTAACAAATCTCCCAAGCTCTTGTTCACGACTTCTGTCTGTGCATCCGTCTAAGGATGATATGTTGAGATAAAAGACAAACTTGTCCCCAACTTCTTCCATAAGGTTCTCCAAAAATTCCCTACGAACTTGGTATCTCAATCAGACATGACACTGTTTGGTAAACTGTGAAGTCTAATGACTTCCTTATAAAACAGGTTTGCAATATGAGTTGCATCACTGGTTTTCTGGCATGGTATGAAATGTGCCATTTTTGAAAATCTATAGACTACCAAAAAGATTGAATCATATCCTCTTTGTGCACTCGGAAGTCCAAATACAAAATCCATGCTCACTGCGTCCCATGACCTTTCAGGTATGGGTAATGGTTGGCATAACCCTGTGTTTTGCCTTTTCCCTTTTGTGTGATGAAAAATCCTGCACCTGTCCTCAAATTTCTTAACATCTGTCCTCATTCCTGGCCAAAAATATGAGCCATTCAAATTTTAGAACATCTTGTCATGACCGAAATGTCCGACCAATCCTCCACTATGTTTTTCCTTCAACAAAATCTCCTTCATGGAGCATTTCAAAATACATAGTTGATTTCCCATGAAAAATAATCCATCCTGGATCATGTATTCAGTCCATTAGCTTCTTTCCCTTATAACTAGATTCTCAGATGCCTCATATGCCTCTTTAAAATCTAGGTCATCCCTGTACATTTCTTTGAGGTTATCAAAACCCAAAGTCTTGACTCTAAAATCTTGCATAAGAAAACATTTCCTGCTCAAAACATCAGCAACTTTGTTAGCAGTTCCAAAAATATGATTAGTCACAAAAGTAAAATTTTGCATGTATTGAACCAATTTAGCATGTTTTTGGTTCAACTTCTCCTATCGAGTCATGAATTGCAAAGCGTGATTATCGTTGTACAAAACAAACTCATTGGGAACCAAATAGTGTCTCCATTTCTTCAGTGCTTGTATGACTGCATAGAATTCTTTGTCATATGTGGAGTGCTTAATCTTCACTTCATTCATTTTTTCACTGAAGTATATGATTATCTTGTCATCTTGGCTCAAGACCGCTCCAATTTCAAATCCACTCGCGTCACACCTGACCTGGAATGTCTTGCTAAAATCTGGAAGAACCAGAATTGGTTTCTCAGTGATCTTCTTCTTCAGCAGATTGAAGCTCTTCTCTACTTCCTTCGTCCAATGAAAATATTTATGTATTTTCTTCACCGTATCCATCATTGGTGCGCTAATTCCACTGAAGTTTCGGATGAATTTCCTATAGAATCTAGCCAAACCATGGAAGCTTTGAACTTCAAACATGCTCTTCGACGATGGCCAATTCTTAACTTCCTTTATCTTTTTTGGATCCATTTTTAATTCATTTGCAGAGATAATGAAACCCAAATAAATGAGTTATGTCCGCATAAATGACTATTTCTTCATATTAATCAACAATTTCTCCTACTATAATCTCCTCATTGCTGCAACTAAATGCTTTAAGTGTTTTTCTTTTGTCCTGCTAAAAATTAATATATCATCAAGATATACAATGACGAATTTCCCAATGAAATCCTTCAGGACATTGTTCATTAACCTCATGAAAGTACTAGGCACATTCGTTAAGACAGACAACATGACAAGCCATTCATACAACCCCTCATTTGTTTTGAATGTTGTCTTTCATTCATCACCTTATCTCATTCAAATTTGATGATATCCTCTTTTCAAATAAAGTTTTGAAAAAAAAATTGCTCCACTCAAGGAATCCATCAAGTCATCCATCCTTGGCAATAGAAATCTATATCTGATGGTAATATTATTGATCTCCCTTGAGTCTGTACACATTCTCCAGCCTTTGTCTTTATTTGGGATGAGCACTGTCGGAACAACACATGGACTCAAGCTTTCTCGAATCAATCCTTTTTCCATTAATTTTTGGACCTACCTCTTAACTTATTCATTTTTCTGCAACGTAAACCGATATGATTCTTCGTTCGGAAAACTATCTTCAGGTATAAGATTGACATGATGACTTATACTCCTGATAGGTGGAAACGAACAAGGTAGTTTTCCCACTACTATATCAACAAACTCTCCCAACAACTCCTGGATTTCTTCTGGTAAATCATCTATCCTCGTACTGGTCAAAACAATTATGGGATTCCTAACAACAATAAATTGTGTGTCTTCCTTCTTCTTAACCTCATCAAGAAGTTCCTTCCCACTCATGAGAAGTACAATGTTGCTTATCTTTGTTTTCACCTCTTTATCCTCAATTGGTAGCAACATGTGAGTCCTACCATTTTTCTCCAGGGTGTACGTGTTCTTTCTCCCATCATGAACTACATTTCTGTCATATTGCCATGGTCTACCCAGCAATAGATGACAAACATCCATGGGAATGACATCACATAATATTTCATCTTTATATCCTTCTATTTTAAATTCAACTAAACATTGTTTAGTGACATTTACCTGATGTCCTTTTTGTAGCCACGAAACTCTGTATGGGCTTATATGTAAAACAGTCTCTAGCTCTAGCTTTTCTACCATGTCTGTAGATACAATATTATTTGTGCTACCACTGTCCACTATGACCTTGCATACCCTATCCTTAGTTTTGCAGGTAGTCTGAAATAGACTGTTTCTTTGGGTTGGGTTCTCTACCTCCTTCTTCGGCTTCAAGAGAACTTTCCTCATCATCAAAGATCTTCTTCCCTCAACGTCTTCTACCTCAAAATTTCATCCTTGAGCTTCAGAAATGTGAGTTTCACCACCATCTTTCTTCTTATTTGGAAACTCATAGGATTTATGTCTGATTTTTCCACAAACAAAGCATTTCACTTCACCCCCTCTACCTCTTCCTCTTCCTCTACTCGAGGAAAATAATTTCTATTAGCATACTGCCTTCCTTGTGATCTTCCTCCTCTCTCAGGTTGAGTTTGAGGTTTCTTTTTCTCTTCTTTAGGCTTCTGAGTTTTGTCTTGGGCAATTGTTTTGCCTCTTTCTTAACTTCTACCTTGGCCTCTTTGACCTTTCTTTCGACTCATCTTCTCTTTAGATTTCAGAGATATATGATAAGAATCTTCCACATTTCGAATGGTCATCATTCCCATCTCATATTGAATGTAATATCATAGACCATTCATGTACCTGGAAACTTTTTCATCATCGCTTTCCCAATGACCTTCTCTGATGTTTATCTTGTAGAATTCTTCAGTGTATTCCTTCACTAAGATCAAATTTTGTCTCAAATTCTGCATCCTTTGAAACAAAATGATTTGATAATCCCTGGGTATAAATTTGGCTTTCATCTTTGCAGCCATTATATCCCATCTTTTTATTTTTTGGTTGCCCTTGCAGTGTCTGTCAGCCTGCAGTTCATCCCACCATAGTGTCACATGCCCTTTAAGTCTAGTAATGACATGTTTGACTTTCTTATCTTCCTTGACATCCTCACAGTCGAAGTATTTGTCTAGAGCTCTAAGCCAGTCTAGAAGTTCTTCAACATCCAAGTTTCCTTCATATGTGGGAATTTCCAATTTTTCTCTGGCACCTATCCTTGCAACAACCCTGAATAGGCCTTCATCTGCAACATCTTCAACTGTAACTTCTTCTCCTTCGTTTCTAGCTTCATTTTCACTTTCAGCCTCATTGATATCCCCAACATGGACTGTGCGCCTCTGTGTTGTCTCCATAGCATCAAGTCTGGCACGTAACTCATGCATTTCTCTTTCCACTGTTGGATCAGGCATTGGCCTATATCTTCTTCTCGGCGGCATGGCTGAAATTTTTTTCCTCTTTTCTCTCTGCTACAGAAAGCAAAGAATTTGTTATGTGCTCTAATACCACAACTGGTGCGTATCAAACTACTCCTTCTCCTCTAGCTCCATCTGCCTAAAATATACAGACAATATCAGGCTTTGATACCACAACTGGCACAGATCCCCTGCCCTCGGGCTGAGATCAGTGCAGGATATTTTCCAAACCACACAAAGAGTTAATTAAACCCCCTTGTTTAAGCCACGAAAGATTTTGGGCTTAACGAGTTGGAGGTTCTCGACGCAATGTTACAACTCTTGCAATCGCCAAAATGTAAAACGTCAATGAAGGTTCACTCCTCCAACGTGAAGACCACATGCCACCTGTTACCCACTAATTTAGGATTTTTGGGACTTGAGTGAACAACCAACAATTTTTCCTCTTCCCTTATGATTCCCCGAATTCCAAAATTTCGCCTTTGGCTAGATCAATTGCCTTTTGGGATTTTTGTTGAAGCTTGACCACTCCTTTGACTCTTGCCACACGTATCCTCTGACTGATACATGGGACCCACCTTTCGGCGTTTCTCTCTTCGTGATTTCATGAGTTGTGCTGACCATGCAAATTTACCTCTTGAGTCTTGAAACCCCGAAACCCGATCGGTGCCCAACGACTATTGTCCCTCAACTTTTTAGGAATTTTTCCTTTTCCTCTTCAAAATTTCGCAAACCGGGAGTTTGAAACTCTTGATTCCAAAGTCACTTCCTCCTCTACTTCCTGAACCCTGGAATGCTGAAATGCTGAAATTCCACTCCAAAGACATGTCGTGTTTCACGACTTTGGGGTTTTCAATGCAAAGGGCCCTGACTCCTTGTCATCGGAATTTCCGAAATGTCGAACCCTTAAATTCCTAAATCATGAAAGTCCGTACCTAATAATACCTTTCGTGATTCAGGAATTAGAGTGACCAAGGATTTTGGCCTGCACTCCAATCTTAAGAATCCCAAATCCTTGAAATGATCTGTCAGCTCAAACTGACCACGATCAATAGTTCACGTTGACTCTTGATGTCAGGGTGGTGGGTTTGTCCAACTCCTAATCACCTTACAGCTCCTCTGGATCCTACAGTCTTCGCGATTTCATGAACTCTCCACAGAGAATTATGACCACCAGATGCACTCCTCGATGAATTTTGTCCAAATGAATCGATGTTCTCCCTCCTGAACTTGACTTATATGAGACAATTTTGATCTCTGTCTCCATTTGAGCACCTCAAAGGTGTTATCCTCCCTAATATTTCACATGTAAACTCAAGCTTCCCAAAAGGATCCCTTCTCAGACTCCTTGTGGAAAACCTTCAAATAACCTCTGGTTATTTGAGTATTCGACCCTGTGCAGTCTTTGAAATAGTAATATCTCAATCTTCTTTCTAGATTTATAAAATCCAATTCTTCAATTGGCCTGCGCACACCTTTCATGACCCTATGCTTCACTTTCACTTCAACTGTTATGAGAACAACGATATCTCTCCTAAGCTTTATGAGATAAAACTCAGACCCTCGTCAATGCACACCTTGAGGATGTTCACTGCACTCTTTGCAGGAATTATTGAAACAATTGAAACTCATTCTTCTGCCCTCTCAGACTTCATACATTCAACATGAAATCACACACACAATACAACATTTAAATAAATGAATAACAGAGAAACAAATCAACTGTAAACATACAATTTAACTAATGTAAACAGTAAGCATCATAACACCATGAAAATTGAGTCAAAGCTTCATATATTAACTCAAGTGCTCCTGTACATGGGTTCTTCTCTACAACTTTATTCTCCATCTCTACAGCTTATGAATTCTGAATGATCATCAAAAGTTACAATGATACAAGGGTGAGGGTGTCTATATATGTTTTCCCTTCTACGCTTATAAACTGTCTAATATATTAAATTAAATCTACCTACTTGCATTCATTACACATAAATGCCTCTACATTATACAAATGAGAGCGACGTTGAAGATCTGTTTACAACATCTAGATATAAATGTAAGTACACTTCCCTTAGCTATTACATTAATGTTCATTCATTAATCTCAAAACACTTCAAAATGTGTGTTGGTGCTTTTCCAACTGTCTCCCACTTTTACACTACTTGGTTGGCTGCTTATGATGCTCTTGCATCATATTACTTCTTCCATTTGGGTCACCTACTATGGGAGACGATCTTCCATCTTGACTTCTATGATCATCAAAGAGTGCAGTGCTTTGTGAATGCTTTATTGTACTTCAAGTTTCTTTTCTAGCAACTGGTCCTTGCTCTGTTGTAACTGTGCTTGGGAACATCTTCACAGTGGAGAAGTCATTTCCGAGCTTCGATCGTATTTTTGAAGGTGGTCGAGATGGTCCTTCTCAAGTAGTGGAGGGGGGAGCTGGAAGTGCACTCGAGGATGATGCCTATAAACCTGTAGACATTCCGCATTCTGACATGACTCTCTCAGTCATTAAATCAATTAGAACTTCTTCAACAATTTTCTCAGCAGCGTTGAGCTCATCCGACATACAAACTTGGGTCAGCTATCTCATGTGCAAAAGGAATGTAGAGATTACAGTGAATAGTAAGGAAATGATCTCAGGGTAAGTAAATCTCAAGGTTCGTGGTCAAATTCTCATTTAGCAAAAAGTATTCTCAATGCATGGCGTGATGGGTTAAGTAGGAAATATCAGCAATGATCTGCTTGCAATGGGCATGGGGCATTCATTAGCTTCGTTCTATCCATTCTGGTGTTATTCAACAGTTTAGTGGTAGCCCATAACTGCTTTTCAATCCGTTCGGAGAGGCGGTCAAATGGGTAAATCGGTTCCAACGGCTATATTGCTTCATCATGGTGAAGTAATCTATCTCCTTGTTCTGATATCTTAGCGAAGCTCCAATTCTGCAATTCTTCTTGCTTCGAAGTGTCTTCTAGAACCTCTTGTAACCTTACAGTATTAGCCTTTTTCTTTCTTAACTTCCTAGCCTTCTTCCTAGTGAGATTCGTCTTAGTAATGCTTTTACCATTTTGATGTTTATCTTTTGTGGTCTTAGTTACTTCGCATTGTTGAAAGTCTTTCCTAGGGTTCCTTAATAATACTTATTCTTTATCAAAAATAGGTAACTATATCTTCTATGGATCCTCAAGTGTTCTCTTAGCTTCGACATTGGAGTTGTGTGATCCTTCTGGTCATAAATTATTTTAACTCTTGCTTCTTCTGTTCCAAAACTTTTTCCTCTTCTTTTCCTCTAGCTTGTTCTCTATCAATCCAAGGTTTTCCTATGAGCATGGTAAACAGGGCACTTTCTTCAAAAAAATTAATGATCTCAAATTCTTCCTCTGTCGAAGTTCCATTGACAGTCATAGGTATCCGGGCGAGCCTTCCACATAGGTTTACTAGCTTTCCTCTGAAGAAAATTGTTCCTCCTAGGGAAGGGATCATGGTAGGCTTTCCTATAGCTTCCCAAGTTCTTTCTGGCATAATGTTCACTAGTGTTTCTTCACCCATAGTACATTCAATTTCAAATTCCCCTATTCTTTCTTTGATTTGCTCCTTTTCTTTGAATATCTTTGATAGCCTAACATGTCAGTGGTCATTCAAGGTATATTTCATATGTAGCAATATCTTTTCTGATTCTTTCCAAGTTTCTTCTATAATATTGGTATCTTGCTCTCCTTCAAGGTTTTCTTGCTCCATATTCAACTTATCAATCCTAGCAATCATTCTAGGGAAATCTAGTACTTCATGGTCCATGGCCTTACAATAGAGGCAACTAGGTCTTCTCCTAGGGAATTCCTTAGCAATATGTCTCGGTCTTCTGCAACTATAATAGAGGGTTAATCCTCTCTTTCATTTATATGTTCCCCAACTCCTTTCGTACTGTGCACCAAGATCATGGTGGCTAGCCTGCAAAAAACTCTTTCTAGGATACTGCATCCAATTTTTAGTCCAAACATTCTTTCGATGCATAGGTATAACATATCTATCACTATACTTATCTGATCTATTCATATCAAACTTTCTTTCATCTATTAATGCCCTAGTTTTTAAGCTAGGACAAAATCTATAAAACATACCTAGATCCATGCTTTAGAAACAAAAAAATTCACTTATCTTACTTCTACATAGCAAAAATCTTTAAAACCTAAAAAAATTTGACCATTCTTACCGTTATCAAAGCACAAAGCTTATAGATCTTACCTTTTTTCTGCATATCTGACCTTTTCCATTCAGAAAGTTCAACTTTTACTTTTCTTTAAGCATAGAGTGTTCAAATATCACTTCTTTTCTTTGGTATCAACCTTTTTCTTGCAGATCTAACCTTTCCCTTCAGATCTGACCTCTTTTTCTTGGCACAAATATTTGTAGGTCAAGTAGAACACTACACACTAGGGCAACAGATCCATGCATAGATCTTAGTTCGCAAAAATATTTTTCTTCTTTTGTTCCCAGCAATCACAATTCTTGTCCTGGCAACAGAACCATTTGTTGGCATAGGGGCAGACCCAGGGTTCAACTCTCAAGAGCGCACCAACAATACCCTAACTAATGGCCCTTTCAACAACACCTGTGAAGAAGATGAAGTCTCACCTGAGGTAGAGGTGGGGGTGGTTACAGGACTCATATGTCTGCAATCTTAGCTGGGACATTGATCTGTGATTATATCTTTTACAGGGAACTTAGCATAGATCCTTCATCAATATTTAACCCATCTGGTACTTCGTAGATAGTACATAGCATCGCAGTGAATACTTATACTAAATATGATTCAATAATTAGAGTGAAGCAAAAAGAACTATACACACGGTTACCATGGTTCACCCCCACCCTAGGGATTTATCCACAAAGTCTTCTTTATATTATCTTGGTCAAGAAGTTATAGCACAGAGCTTCAATGACCCTTACTTCGCACAGGACAAAAGATCTGTGCAGCTCGCTAGATCCTTCTTCCTTTCTCTTCAACACAAGACTAAAATAACTTTCACTTAGATTTTCAATCGCATGCACTGAGAATTCTAAGATACCTCCGATCACACAGATCAAGTTACTAGTACTAAGCTTTCAGTTATACATCACATAGATGTACTACATTACTACCATCCTTCTTCTCCCCTATTTACATTGCCTATTTATAGATTACAAAATGGGCCTAAGAGTGGGTAAACCCATAGGTTGACATCCCTTTCCCATTACATCAACCCAAAACCCTAAAATGGACCCAGAAATAGCTCTTGCTTCCTTAATTTTTGCTTCACGTTGTGCTCCTTCCTTGGCAAGTTGTCGGAGTCCCAAAAGTGGTCAAATATGACCAAGTATTCTTCAAAACTTGGTCACGGGACAACAAGGTTGTATCTTCATGATGTTGAGGATCATTCTCGAGGAATGTAGTTGAGGGCCTCGGTATATGACTTGAGGAACATCATTGGATGTATGGTGCATGTTGATTGAGGTCTACTTGTTGAGATACATTCTTGGTACATATCTTGGATACATTGGCAGATGGTTTATGGTAGTTGGTTGAGGAATATCCTGAGTGATATGACACTTGTTTTACATACATGTTTGGCATGTTGTATGGTTGATGATTTTATTGGTATTCATACATTGATAGAGACACTTGTTGGTGATCTTGATATATGCTTGGTACACATTTGACATATATTATTGGCATATGGTTGAGGCACTTCATTGATGATATCTTATGGTATATGGTATGGTGTTGATGCACATGGTTGGCATGTGGTATGGTACATGTTTTGATGATACATGTTTTGGTGCATGGTTGATGCACTTGTTAATGGTATATGTATAGGTTGATCCATGGTATATGTTGATACCTCGTTGAGACACATATATTGTGATGGTATGTGGCGATGTTGGTACATGCTTGGTAGAGGCATGTGTTGGTGATGTTGATTATATGGTTTGAGATATGCTCTTGGTGATATTGACATGAGATGCATGTGCATGAGAGTGGATCTGGTATTGTGGATGAGATAGTGATTGGTTTGAAAAGTTGGTCAGTGAAACGTTCGATAGAGTTACATGTTATAGGTTGATGTGACAATGACAGTGACAATGATAGTGACAATGATAGTGATAGTGAAAATGATAGTGACAATGATAGTGATAGTGAAAATGATAGTGACAATGATAGTGATAGTGAAAATGATAGTGACAATGATAGTGGCAATGACAATGATCGAGTTTGAGGAAGTGATAGTGGAAAAACCATGATAGTTGGGCTACACTTATATTTCAGAGCGGAAGGATGGGGAAAGGAAAGTGGGTTGTCTCCTCCTTTTGGTTGGAGCCGAAGAATTAGGGAGTTGGATATTCCTTCATGTTAGAGCCTGAGAACTAGGTGGTTGTAGCCACGTCCTGGTTGTAGTCTGAGAACCTAGGGGGTTGTAGCCTCATTCTAGTTGGAGCCATAGAATTAAGAGATTTGTAGCTTCCTTCAGGTCGGAGCCTGTAAATAAGGGGTTGTAGCCTCCTTCTAGTTGCATCTAGAGAATTGGGTAGTTTGTGCTTCCTATGAATGAATTTTTGATATATGTAAGAAATCATTATGTTTTTTCCTCCCATTTGGGTTTGCACATAAATACTAGTGTATTGTGTTATTTATGTCATGCTGATGTGATGATATATATATATATATATATATATATATATATATATATATATTGAATCTAATCATAGATGATACATTGTTGATAAAGTTCCACATATCATTGGAAATATAACGACATGTACTATCCATCTCTGATAGTATTACCTGCAATTACACTATCATTCATGACCAAAATCATCAATCAAATTCAGGTCCCAGAACCACACCTCTGAGGCTACATGTAGACTACATCAAATGTACCCAACTAACTCACCATCAATCTCGATCATACAAATGTCAATCATTTGTCCAACATATCTGGACCTTTCCAAGGGTTGACATCAATCCTAAGGGTTGACATCAGTCTCTAAGGGTTGAAAACAATGAAAACCAACTATCCAAACCAACTGTCCAACAATATCCCCCTTTGGAATTGATGGAAAAACTAACATTGATGCTCCAATGCTCATGCTCCCCCTATGACCATTATTCATCATCAATGTTTCTCACTCTCCCCCTTTGACATTAATGGAAAAGGGTATGTTTCTCATTATCCCCCTATATTTATTCCTCTATTATTTCTCTTAATATTTTACCAAAGGTTAACTCCCCCTATTATATGTCCCCCCCTGTCTACATGATATTGATCTTCCTATCTGGATCTCTTTCTCTGATGATTTTTATTCCCTTGAATTTTATGTAAGATGTAGATCAATGTAGGGATACATGTATATGTTTCCTTTCCTCACTTCCAGTTTTTTTTATTTTCCATTGGTGCTTCCTATTGAATTTCATTGAAATATATAAAAAAACATTCAAAATTTAATTTCTTCATTTACTAGTCATGTTTAATTGACCATATTATTCAACAATGTCCTTCTAATGATGTATCTTCTACTGACAGTTTTTATTTCCCTATTTTGTTGTGCCTTTCACTTCTTTCATTTATGTGAACAATTGATTTCAATTGATTCCACTTGAAATCCACTACTATGCATCTTCTTTGACCCATTCTCTCTATACCTACTAAAAATGTCACAAATACATCTATGTCCATATGTCACAAACTGTAAATAACTCTTCTACTCAACTGTCCACAATGATGAACCATATATAATATATCATATCAAATGTGTCCACTAGAAACCAAACTTTACATGTCTATAACAACCTGTACTAAATATATCTCTACCTGAGTACAATCATAAACTTGTACCTATGTAAATACGAAATGACACATGTTTGGAATCATTTTGTACTTATTCTATATGAATTATTTGAATCTGTCTCCACAAATACATTGACCTACTTGAAGGATGGTTCTTTTGATATGTAGTGTCTATGGAATCCCCTTGTTCATCATACATATTTACTCAAAGTCTCCAAGCCAAATGGCTAACAAAAACACCCGATATGATGTGAATTCATCTTCCTCTTTGTCTATAGAGTCATCATCTCTCTTAACTTTCACTTCTCCCTTTCTTCTTGTGGATTGATCTTGCTCTATAATTATGAAAGTACAATATCTTAAACTTGTTTTTTATTCACCTATCCTTTTTTTCTTTCATTTCTTCTCCAAACATTTATGTATATAACATCTTCCTTTTTCTCTGTAGATTTGTATTCATCTCGTATTATTACCAATCTTGCAATCTCTAGGACCTGGTCTTTATTCACCTGTTATTCTTCTTTTCTTTTCCATAGTTTATTATATCTTATATAATTGTTTCATTTTATGGAAGTATCGATCATGCTTCTACAATCACGAGCTATGTGTCCATATTTATGTCATTTGTAACATTCAATGTTATGTGGGGCCACATAAGCATTTATTGCTTGAAAAATTCTTCCATAAGCCCTACAATATGGAACCTTATGTCTGAAGCTAGTATGATAAAAAAAATGATCATAAAAAAAATTTACATACCTTGGAGTGAATGATCTTCTTTGTGGTGTAGTCCTTTTGAATTCCTTCCTTGGATGATCATGATCTTCTCTTCTATGGATCCCCTTATTATGGTTGAAGATTATTTGTTGGATGAATGTGGTAGGTCTTGTTCAATATGTATCTCTATTATACTCATTCTTCTTTGACTGTTGCTAACCATGATTCCTTCCTTTAAGTAATTATGCATAACACTTACTCTTTTATTCATTTTTCTTTTCTCAAAACCTGGAATGCTTCTCTTCATTCTCTACTATTGATGTGAGTGTTTCTCTCTCTTCAACGTTCTTGTTGAGCTTGATGATTTTACTTCTCAATGTGACAACTTATTCTTCAAGATTCTCAACCTCTTATTCTTTATTCATCATTTGAATCTTCATGACTTATTCTGTTCTCTTTGCTTCTTCAATTTGGATCTTCAATGTGATTATTTCATATTCAAGTTCTCTTTCTCCTTTACTGAATTCTTCTTCATCATTTTTTTTTCCTTTTCAACATCAGAATTGTCTTCTATTTCATTGGGATTTTTTGTCTCGTCACTTTAAATCTTCAAATACGGGCATTCAATTTCAATATGTCCTACTTCTTCACAATTAAATAAAAAATACATACTTTGGTTGACTTCACACTCTTCTTCTTATGAATCTGTCTGACATGATGAGAAAATTACCTCTTGTTATGTACCTATGTCCTGTTTAGAAATATATGACTCTGTGATGGGAGAAGAATAGACATTGTGTATCTTATCCTATATTTCTTTAGATAATGAATATTTTCCCACTTTGTCCTTTGTTGAATCAAGTAATCCTTTCAAGATAAAATCCACTGATATTTTGTTGTTCATTTACAATTCCTTCTTGGTTACAGTATTTGGTTTCTTTGTAGAATTGTATCCTATAACAACTAAGTGTCGAATGCCATATCCTTGTGCCTATAAAAACAACTTCATCATGAAACTCCATAGTTCATACTTCAGACCCTTCTGACCATTGAACATTGGTGCTCCATTCATATTGTACTCCATGATATACCTTCCAATGGTTAAATTGTTTCCTTGAAAGACCCTTCTCTTATAAAATTGTTGGAATATTGAGAGGGGGGGGTGAATCAGTATGAGCACTTTATACCACATTTATCCACAATATATATTCTTTCACTTTATCAACAATGTTCAAAAATTTATCATGAATTTATCATCTATGATTGCACTCAATATATATATATATATATATATATATATATATATATATAGAGAGAGAGAGAGAGAGAGAGATATCACATCAATAAGATAATACATTGATATTTACGTGGAAACCCAAATGGGAGAAAACCACATAATTATTTCTTATATATATCAATAATTCATTCATAGGAAGCACCAACTTCCCCATTCTCCATATGCAACTGGAATGAGGATACAACCCCCTATTTATAGGCTCCAACCTGAAGGAAGATACAACTTGATGAATTCTCTAGCTCCAACTTGAAGGAAGATCCAACTTCCTGATTCTCAAGCTACAATAGGAAGGAGGCTGCAATGCCCTTTCCTTTCCCCTTCCTACCACCCTGAAATATAATGTAGACCAATTTTCATAGACTTTACCTCTATAAATTCCACATACCTTGTCACTATTAGTATCATTATCATTGTCACTATCACATCAACCTATCCAACCCATCACTATCTCATCCATGAAACTATATCCACTCTAATATGCATGCACATCATGCCAATATCACCAAGAGAATATCTCAAACCATATGCTCAACATCACCAACAAATTCCTCTACCAAGCATGTACCAACATCACCACATACCATCACAAGATTTGTGTCTCAACCAAGTACCAACCTGTACCATGCATCAAATATGCATCGACCTGTACCTATACCATCAACAATGTACCAAATCATGTTCATCATCCATGCAACAAATCTGTATCACCACATGTACCACACCATGTGCCAACCATGCACATCAACCATGTACATCAATACCATACCATATACCATAATATATCATCAATGAAATTCCTCAACCATATCTAAAGAATATGTCCCAAATGTGTACCAAGCATATATCAAGATCACCAAAAAGCTTCTCCATGAATGTACCAATACCAATAACATCATCAATCATACAACATGCCAACCATATACCTCAAACATGTGTCATATCACTCATGATATTCCTCAAACAACTACTATAAAATATGTGCCAATGTATCCAAGATATGTACCAACAATGTATCTCAGCAAGTATACATCAATCAACATGCACCATACATTCAATGATGTGTCGCAAGTCATATACCAAGGTCCTCAAAAACATGCCTCAAGCATTCTCCCAACATCACTAAGATACAATATACAAAATATCAAGTATTTATAATGACATGTAACTAAATCAGAAGCCAAACCATCCAGTAATGCCTCTAATCAATGTACCATCACATTACCAAGATGCAACAAATCATATGCTATCATAAAAATCCATGTACCATAACATATCCTATAATCACCATGCATGTATCATAAAACCAAAACCATAAGCCTTAACCCATACCTATGCTTCTGTAGCTGACTCATTACTATGTAATATGACTTGTAGCTTCTTTCATAGTCAATCAACAACCTGGTACTAAAATTTCCCCAAATATGCAAGTGCCTCACTAGACAGACACTAGTTCACCCACGAGGATGCCTCACTTGTCATGTATAAGAAACCTTCGAGGATCTCAGTAATTAGGGTTTTTGAAAAACCCTTTCCTTCTGCAGCTTCGAAACTATCAAACTTTTCCCGCACCTTCTTTATTGCCTCAGACTTTCCATTGGATTCACCAAGATATCAAAATAGACCATAATAATTCACTAGAAAGATATTCGATGTAAGTGTGTGTGTGTGTATATAAATGAGAGACTCCTTGAGGGTTATTTATAATTTTTCTAGGTAACCTCTTTTCTTAATCATAGGGCTCCTTGAATTTCTTATTAAAACAACTTTACACTTTTGCTGATTGACTTGTAACCAACTAGTTATTCTTTCCCATTCTTCAGGGATTCCAACTTCACAAGAACATATCTCCCTAACAGTGAGGAACCATGTGGAGTTTCACAATTCACCATAAACAACATGAAATGTACTATATATCTATGATATTATTACCTATGGTTACACTATCCTTCTTGATAAAACTACTCAATCAACTTTGGGTCCGATAACCACACCTTGGACACTACATGTAGACTACATTGAATGTACCCAACTAACTCACCATCGATATGGATCATAAAAATTTCAATCATCTGTCCAACATATATGGACCTCTCCAAGGGATTCCATTAATCTCTAAGGTTTAACATCAATGACAACCAACTGTCCAAACCAATTTTCCAACAACTTCACAATACATCACCATACAACATGAATATCCCTCAACCATGTACAAGAAACTCAAAGATGTCAGCTATAAGAACCATATCAATGTTTTCCATTCATATGAGTGCTCCTTACTCAAAAAACCTTATACCATATCCAAGTATAAGACCAAGAATACCAAGAATGACTCAAACATTCACCACATCATATGCAAAAGTAACCATCAAAATAGACATATAACCATATCATAAATTTTGTAGCTGACTTGAACTTGTAGAATGTTGACCTGTGTACTTTATTTAGACTTCATGGAACCAAAACTAGCATTTACCCTAATTTTCAATTGCCTCGCTAGACAGACATAGTGAAACCCATGAGTTCCTTGCTAGACAAGTATAGTGAAACCCGTGAGGATCTCAGTAATTATAGTTTTTCAAAAACCCTTTCCTTTTGCATCTCCGCAAATTTCACACTTTTCCTACATCTTCTTCGCTACCTCAAACTTGTCTTCACATTGACCAAAATACCAAAACTATACCATAACAATTCACTAGACCATACCAATTTTACTAGATCACAAGATAACTTACCAATGAATAAGTGTCTATGAATGTATGCTAATGAGTGACTCCTTGAGGTGTATTTATACCAAATATAGGTAATTGTCTTCCTTAATTTGGGGCATCTATTGTTTTCTTGTTACAACAAATTTAACCCTTTGACTAGTTGACTTATAATCAACTAGGTATTCTTAACCACACTTCGGGGCTTCCAACTTTACAAGGACATAACTCCCTAACTGTGAGGAACTACATGGCGTTCCACATATCACCCAAAACAAAATGAAAAGTACTATCCATTTATGAGGGTCATGCCTACATTTACACTATCATTCATTTCCATATTCCTCATTCAACTTTGGGTACCAAAACCACACCATTAGGGCTACTTGAATACTTCAAGGATTGACATCAATGAAAAATAATAGACCATTGTACAAAAATATCCTGTTTTGGAATTGATGGATACAATTGGGCATGACAATCCTTATGCTCATTCTCCCCCTGTAACCATTACTCCCCCTAACTGTATTCCTTTATCTCTCCATGCATTACTCTTTATCTCTGACCCTTTGAAATCAATGGTTAATGATACTCCTCATCCAGGGATGCTCCCCATATTTATAAGACCCTACTAACTCTACAAAATTTTCTCATCATGGTGCTTCCTTTGGTAATTATTTATGTATATATGAAAATCATTCAAAAGTTTCATTACTTTAACTTATTAAAGACTTATGTTTCTCTCCCCCTTTCCATTTTAGCTTGATGTTGAGTGGATCACTCTAGGGTAGAAATGAATCCAGGTTTCTGTCATAGATACTCGAAGGGTTCCCTTGCAAGTGGTATGGTGAAGATATGTTCAATCTACTTCTTTGTCCCGACATACTTTAGATTGATTTTATTCTCTATATCATGTTCTTGTAAGAAGTGATACTTGATCAGAATGTGCTTCGTCTTAGAGTGCATCACTAGATTCTTTGAAATACTAATGGCGATGGTGTTGTCATAGATTATTGAAATAGGCTCATCAGACTTTACTTACATATATTGTAATTTCTTCTGTATCCAAAGAACCTAAGTACAATGTGTTGGTGTTGCAATGTATTATGCCTCTACTATGGATAAAGATAATGATGATTGTTTCTTGCTTTTTCACTATACCAGACACTTACCAAGTAGATATTTTCTCCACTTGTACTTCTTCGATCATCAACACAACATGCAAACTATTCATATGTGTAGGCCACAAGATATAGATCCTTCCTTTTTGGATAACATAAAACAAACTCTTATGTACCTTCGATATATCTAAATATCCTCTTTACTACCAAAACATGAGATTACTATGGTGTTTCTTGAAACCTTGCAACCTGTTCATTTTCCTGGATCACATCTAGTCTGGAATATATCACATAGAGTAATATGCCTATCATCGATATGTACTGCCTCTGATCGGAATACTTGGTTTCATCATCCTTACTTAACATGCAACTTGTCTGCATAGGAGTATTGATTGATTTGCAATTTGTCATTCCAAAATTCTTCAACATTTCTCTGATATAATTTTCCTCGGAGATGAATATAACTATGTTTCTTTGACATATATGAAGTCCCAAGAAGAAATTTAACTCTCCAATAAATGACATATCAAACTTGTGCTACATGTATTTGGAAAAATTCTAACTCATTCTATCATCGTTTTTACACATTATTTTGGTCATCATATTGATCCATTGACAACATGTGTTCATGTTCCCAAAAATAGCCTTTATCCATGAGGAAAGTGACTGGATTTCTTTTCCAAAAAACACTATTAAGGAAGGTTGTCGTAGGCTGCACCATAAGCAGGGTGCGACGATGCCTAGTCGTTGCACTCTGCCTTAAAACAGGTTTGTGACATCTCCACATGCTTCTCTACAATTGAGGTGCGATGATGTCAAAAGGATAAGAAAAGGTCAACCTTCACGAAAGTTATAGAGGGTGAGGTGGCATCCGTATGGTTGGGATCCTACTTGCTTCTCTAATTTGGTGGGATCATCCTAATCTCTTTAACAATATCTCTTTCCCCTATATAAAGAGGGATCTCTCATGGAAAAGGATAAGCACAAAAGGAAGGAATTACGGTTAATGAAGGTTGAATTGGCTAAGATTGTATGGAGAATTATGGATTGGATCATTATTGAGAGCCTCATTTCAGTTCATCAATTCATTGTGGATCTTCTTTATTCAAGATTGGAGAAAGTGTGTGTGTGTTGGGTTAAACAGACATCAAAATGAGACCTTGCAACATCAAGGATTTGGTTGTAATATCCACTTTGATTATTATATAATACAGTGATATGTTTCTTTCCCATAAAACTCATCTCGTTTTATTGTATGATTCCTTGATCACATACATACGTTCTCTTTGAGTGTGCTATATTTATTTCACTTTGGTTGGATTGTGTTCCCTTGGAGATCCAATATCATAGGAGCACTGGAGTGGGGCTAGGACAACAATGACAACAGGAAGCGATATTTAAACGGCATGTTTCCCATCTCTTTCTAGATAATAAACTCAATTATTAGAGCTTAGGGAAAGCATCATGTTTTGTTCTGTTTTGTTCTACATCAAGGTGGATCTAGGGAGATATGTTTATGTCCCCATTTACCGATAAGTCTCGTAACAAAATTGGTGAAAATACTAGGGATATTACATCCTTTTGATTTTTTTATTCCTATTTGAAACTATCCTACCTTCCTATGATAATTTTCATTCTCTAAGTTTGTGGGTGATCCATCCAGACTCCCTGGGTTTAGAAGTTCCTTTACATTTTTTGTCTTTCTTCCAAAATTTTCAAATTTATAGAGATCATCACACTGTACCTTATTGATAGCCTGTGATGACCCTCAGATGTCTCCCTTTTCTTAGCCAATCTAGTGTGATGGAATCACACTCTTCTTCACCAGTGTCCTACGACAACCCTTGCTCGCCGCACTGTGTCCCATGCCGAGCCTACGATGACTCCTGTAGGTTTTGATGGAGTGAGTCATTTTGTATGTTACCACCCATATTTGTGTTAGAATATTGGGGTGAAATGCATGTTCCCATGTTTGGTTGATTCCTAAGTTTGAAGCTTTCTTGTGGTTGGTTTTCAGTGATTGAAATTATTTCTTTACATTTTGCAAGTTTTTTACTTTTTCTCATTGTCACAAGGATATAATCTCAAATCCTGATCTGAGTGCTTGTTTGGAGAAGAGTATTTGGTTTGTTATGAGTTTTAGATTCATTTTGTTTGTCAGATTGGTTCTTGATTAGGAAACAATTTTTTCTTTCTTCTATCAAGATTTTTTCTTTCCTTTTTCACTTTTGTCTACATTGCGAATTTGATTTGGGAATTGTGTTGAGAATGTCTTGATTTTCCTAGATTACGTTTTCTTTTTGTTATCACATCTCTGATTTTGTCTTGGAAAGGAAGAATTGAATTCATTTATTCTTTTTAGGTAATCCCTTATACAAAAGAATTTACACTCGAAATATTTGTAAAGAGAAGAAATTGGAAAAATTTTGGTTCATGATTGTTTGGAATTGTGTTCATTCAAAATTAAGGATTTGCAATTAGTAGCTTGTTGTACTTCAAAAGTAATAGCTTCTGCCTACTATGACTAGAGTTCATTGAATTGAAAATTTCACATTCATCTATTTTTTCATTTTATTGGGTCAAGGTCACAACGTCAACAATTTCACTTCCATCTCCCTTTTTGAGTAAGCAACAACCTCTAAAACACAACGTAAATTTAAAATTTATTAGTAACTTTTACTTTCTAGGGATATTTTTCACCAACATTAACTAGCATAGCGCTTTGGAATAGGCTGTAAGGAACAATCTCCAAAGCATCAAAACACACAATAGTATCTTTTGATAGGAAGAGTTCAAATCCAATTGCTACATTTTGTCTTGGGAAGCCCTTCTCCTACAAGGGTCAAACCTGAGGTCGCATTAATACTAGAAGAGTTACTCACCCTGATTTGTTGGTCTTAGTGTAGATATTATGTGTATTATGGGGGTTTCTTGAAGGTACAGCCACAATTATGAGTGGAAGCCTTTCGATTTGATTTCGGGCTAGATAGCCTGCCTTTGTACACGGATCAAACTGTTGACTATTTCCCCAAGCATTATTATTGTAATTGGTAACCTCAATAGGCTATCTCTCTAGGGTCTTTACACAAGGTGAATGTGGAGCAACGAGTCTTCATAGTACTTGGAATCAACGTTGGAAAAAATCACTTGGTCTCCTTGGAGGGTATACCAACGATTATGTGTGGGAGCTTGCACTAGGGTGTAACTCTGTTAAGAAGGTCGTCAATGTAACTTTTCCACCCGCTTATCCCATGAATTTCTTGTCTTGATTTCACGACATTGGATTTCATCACTGTTAAGCCCTAATATTGGCTCATTACCACTTAATTGGGGCATATTAGATTAGTAATGTTATTTTATTTATGTCGGCTTTAGGCCATTAGTTGTGATTTAGATTAGTAAT
>JZKD02S1750974.1:659303-687916 GCA_000966675.3 Picea glauca
AAGGAGGTTGCCCCCTCGAAGAGGCTTATTATCTGATATTATCTCTTTTTCAAGGCATTGAGTACTTTTCTTGAGGTTTTTCTATGCTATATTGATGTTTGGTTCTTAACAATCACCAACTAGTGACTTTGAAATAAGAAGGTTTGTTTGCTTAGTTTGATTCATATATTTTATTAGTGAGTTTTGTTTGTTTCCTCTAGTTGGACATAGATTTTCTTAGTTCTTTACTTGGCTCGAGAAACATAGGCCTTTTTCATTCATGTAGGATTCAAGGGATACCCCTGAAAGATCTAGAAGGTTACCAACCCTTGCCTCCTAACTCACGAGAAGGCTCTCCAGAGGGTGTAGTCAACAACAAGGTAGCTTATGAAGTTGTAAGCACACACTCTTTATAAGGATTTTAAATTGTTTTGTACTCTTTAGAGGCATTCAAACTTCCCCCTATTAGATTAGACGTGTGTATACTTCGCATGAAATCGTCTGGAGAAATTGTTGTTATTGATAATACTCAAATACCTACCAGACCTAACGTAGGATCTGGAGTAGAGGATCCACTTTTTCACAGTGAATCATTTAGGACCCCAACTCACACTGCTAGAACTTCCTTTCCTAGTTCTATCCCTTTTATAGTACGTGATCTATAAGATAATCTAGGAGCGAGTCCTGATCGACCTATGGCATCACAAGTGCCTGAGACGTCTGTTACCTATATGGTACCTTTAGACCATTTTACTAGTACTACCAATAACGTCACCGCCATTCGAGACCAGTTGTTGATTGGTTCTCACTCGATTCCTACTCTCCATATGGCCCATTGTACTATGGTCCCACAAGATTCCATGATTCCTATTGGAAATGTGGTTATCTACCAAGCTCCAATTGGGAAACCACTTCCACCTAGATTGAATCTGTCACTTCCCCTAGGTAAAGATCTATTAATACTTTCATTGCTAACTCTACCCAGGTTCCATCAAGAGTTTCTAAACTTTTTGTTCCTCCTGAGTATAATGTTGTTTGACGCAGACCCCTTTCCCTTGGCCCGAGATCCACTCAGGATATTCACTACAACCATGCCGAGGGTTAATCAACCCCTTTTTTCAAGCCACAAAGGACTTCGGGTTTTGTGATTGGAGATCCCTGTTGTTGAGGTTCTCGTCCCTTCCACCTGTCGAAACCTGAAATGCCGAAATGCTGAAGTCTTTGGCCACGTCCTCCTCTGCTTCTGTTTCGTGTTTCACGGCTTCAGGAATTCTAGAACATGGAACCCTGATCTCTTGTCTCCTAAAGTGCTGAATTGTCGAATCCCGACACATTCATCAATTTTCGGCTCCTCAACGGGTTTTTTTTTCTTTTTTGGGGGGTTTCGGACTTCGTGATTTCGCGAATCCTGACGTGAGATTTCCTGACTCTCCAACCTCTGAACCCGGAAATAGTCAATAGAGTCTGACTCCGACTATTGATGAAAACTCGCCACCTATCCTCTCAGCTGTCCTTAGTCTCTGATGTAGATTACTGCCACTTGTCACCTTTCCCGGCTTTCTGAACTTGAATCAGTCTTTGACTGTCATTCCCTTATCACTTCGAAACGTTGAATTATGAAGCGATGCCTTCTATGGAATCAACGACTCACATTTTTTTAGGCTTTCAGGTACTGAGATTTTAAAATTCTCGATCCTAAAACACTTGTCACCACAGTCTCGAATCCCCGAACCCCAAAACACCGAAATGCCGAAATGTGCCTTCACGAATATTTTTCATTTCGTAAATTTGGGATTTCTGATGTGAAGTGTTCTGAATCCTTGTGAACGGGCATGTCGAAACCCCCATCCCTGAAATTTCAAAATGTCACTTCAAGGATTTTCTAGGTTTCACAACTCCGGGTTTTTCAATACAAAGGCCCTGGGCTCCTTGTCATCAGGACTTTCAGTATTTCGAATCCTGAATCACCGAAATCCCAAAGTTCACATCAAGTTCTGTCGGAACTATGAACCTTGAGATTTATGCTCTACTAGGCCCGACTCATTGTCATCAGGACCCTCGAAATGCCGAACTCTAAAATTTCTGAACCGTCGAAAATTTTTCTCCTTGCCTTTACACACGACAATCATGTTCCCGCTTCGGGAGTTTGAGTGACCAAGGGATTCGTTCACACTTCGGAATTACAAACCCCGAAATGTCGAAATGATCTCGATGGTCCAAAAGTCATGATCAATGGTCCACATTGGATCCCACCTCTCGAAGGATGGATTCGTCCAATGCTTATATTTCCCACAACTCTCTTGAATCCTATGGTCCTCACTATTTCATGAGTTCTATAGAGATAACTTTGACCATTTGATTCTCTCCTCAAGAATCTCTATGGAACGAACCAATGTTCCTTCGCTGGAATTTAACCTTCTGTACAAAGATTCTTCTTCCTACCTTCCTTCAAACACTTCAAAAGCACTACCCCTTTTGAGCTTTCTCTGGTAAATTAAGCCTCAAAAAGGGCCTCTGCTCGCACTCCTTGCAGTAGAACTTCAAATGATTTTGCGTATTTGAACTCTCGACTCTGTGCACCTTCTATGACAACAATATTTCTCTCTTCCACCTTAGTTAATAACTCCTAAGCACTCAGTTATCCTACGCATGCCTTGCATGGCTCCTGTGCTTCACTTGCACTTCTGCTGAAATGAGAACAACGGTATCCATCCTGAGCTTCCAGAGATAAAATCTCAACCTTTGTCAACACACTCCTTATGTATGTTTCACTGCACTCCTTGCAGGAAATTCTCTCTCGGGAAGAGAAACAATTGAAACTCATTCTCTTTCTTCTCTCAGACTTCAAACATTTAATATGAAATCATACATTCAAATCAGTATTAAAATAAATGCATAACAGAGAGAATGAAACAACTATCAGCATACCATTCAACATGTATACACATAATACATCATAACACCATGACTCTGATTCAAAGCATCATGTATTAATTCAAATCTTCTGTACATGGGTTCTTCTCTCTAGCTCTCTGCTAATATTCTAATGATCTAATGATACAAATATGAGGGTGTCTATATCCATTTTCCCTCCTACTCTTTAAACTGTCTAATCTATAATTCAGACCTACCTACTTTCATTAACTATGCATAAATTCCTCTACCTTCTACAAATGAGAGCAAATTGCTCATGATCTGTTTACAATATGAAAGTACGCTTCCCTTTAATCATTACATTAATGCTTCAAAAAAATTTCAAAAATGTGCACTGGAGGTCTTCTAGCTGTCTTCCACCTTTTATGTTGCTTGTTTGGCTAGCTGCTTACGATGCTCCTGCATCATACTTCCTCGCTCGAAAATTTTCATGAACTCCTGTTCATGAGATCTTGCACGGTCTGTCCATGCTTATGAATTTCTTCTTTATTTTCCCAGCTGGCATCTTCAGCTGGATGTCCCTTCCACTTGACAAAGTATTCAAAATACTCCTTCCTCTTGGTCTTTTTACTGACTCTCTTGTCAATTATGCTTTCCATCTATGGATTTTCAGCTACAGGCATTTGTTTAGTCCATTGAACCTTTGTCTATTCATCCTCTTCTCCTGCTTCTCCATATCTGTAAGGGTACAAATCCGCAATATTGAATATCGACAAGATTCTAATCCCATTGGGTAATTCAATCTCATATGTGTTTGCCCCAAATTTCTTCAAGACCTTGCATGGTCCAATCTTTTTCATTTTCAGTTTGTTATATGTTCTCCTTGGGAACCTCTCCTTCCTCAGATGTGCAAGAATCATATCACTAACTTCAAATTGAAGTTCTCGCCTATGTTGATCTGCTCTGTGCTTGTATTCTTGATTTGAACTCTGCAATTGCTCCTTGACTCAACTGTGAAGCTCCTTCATTGCTTCTGCAAAGTCTTCTGCACCAACACTTCTGAATTCAACTTGTTACACATCTTCCAATTCAGAAACTCCCCTTGGCTACATTCCATATAGAATTTGGAATGGACTCTACCCTGTGCTTCTATTGATTGAATCATTATAAGAAAATTCTGCCTGTGGTAGAATGTGGCCCCACTGACTGTGTTGTTTAGTCACTAGGCTCCTCAACAAATCTCCCAAGCTCTAGTTGACAACTTCTGTCTTCCCATCCATCTAAGGATGATACACTGAGCTAAAAGACAAACTTGGTATCCAGAAATGTCCTACAAACTTGGTATCCTGATATGAAACTATACTTCTTGGAAAACCATGAAGTCTGATGACTTCTTTGAAAAACAGGTTCACAATATGAGTTGTGTCGTTGGTTTTTTGGCATGGTATGAAATGTGCCATCTTTGAAAATCTATCTACCACCACAAATATTGAATCAAATCCTCTTTGTTTCCTTGTCAGTCCCAATATGAAATCCATGCTCACTACATCCCACGGCCTCTTTGGTATGGGTAATGGCTGGTATAACCTTGTGTTCTACCTTTTCCCCTTTGTGTGATAACAAATCCTACATCTGTCCACAAATTTCTTAATATCTGTCCTAATCCGTGGCCAAAAATATGAGTCATTCAACTTTGAGAACGTTTTGTCATGACTGAAATGTCCGACCAATCCTCCACTGTGTTTTTCCTTTAGCAGGTTCTCCCTCATGGACCATTTTGGAATACATAATTCATTACCCCTGAATAATAATCCATCCCAGATCATATATTCGGTCCACTGGCTTCTTTCCCTGAGAATTGGATTCTCGGATGCCTCATACGCCTCTTTAAAGCATAGATCATCTATGTACATTTCTGTGAGGTTATCAAAACCCAAAGTTTTGACTCTGAATTCCTACATCAATAAACATTTCCTGCTCAAAGCATCAACAACTTTGTTAGCGGTTTCAGAAATATGCTTAATTACAAAAGTAAAATCCTGCATGTATTCAACCCATTTTGCATGCTTTTGGTTCAACTTGTCCTGTTGAGTCACAAATTGCAAAGCGTGATTATTGTTGTACAAAACAAACTCCTTAGGAACCAAATAATGTCTCCATTTCTTCAGCATTTGTATGACAACATAGAATTCTTTGTCATATGTCGAGTATTTGACCTTCACTTCATTCAATTTCTCGCAGAAGTATGGGACCGACCTGTCATCTTGGCTCAAGACTGCTCCAATTTCATATCCACTCGCATCACACTTGACCTGGAATGTCTTGATGAAATTTGGCAACACCAATATTGGCTGCTCAGTGATCTTCTTCTTTAGAAGATTAAAACTCTTCTCTTCTTCTTCTATCTAGTGAAAAGGTTTGTGTCTTTTCTTCACTGTGTCCATCATCGGTGCGCTAATACCACTAAAATTTTGAATAAATTTCCTGTAGAAACTAGCTAAACCATGGAAGCTTCAAACTTCAAACACACTTTTCGACGATGGCCAATTCTTAATTGCATTCACCTTTTCTGGATCCATCTTCAAGTCATTTGCAGAGATAACAAAACCCAAATAAATGAGTTATGTCCTCGTAAATGTCAATTTCTTCATATTTATCAGCAATTTCTCTTGCTGCAATCTCCTCATCACTGTAGCTAAATGCTTCAAGTGTTTTGCTTTTGTTTTGCTGAAAATCAATATATCATCAAGATATACAATGACGAATTTTCCTATGAAATCCTTCAGGACTTCATTCCTCAATATCATGAAAGTACTAGGTGCATTTTTTAAGCCAAATAGCATAACAAGCCATTCACACAGCCCCTCATTCATCTTGAATGTTGTCTTCCATTCATCAGTTTCTCTCATTCGGATTTGATGATATCCTCTTTTCAAATCAATCTTTGAAAAAATCTTTGCTCCACTCAAGAAATCCATCAAATCATCCATCCTTGGTAATGAAAATATGTATCTGATGGTAATCTTATTGATTTCCCTTGAGTCTGTACACATCCTCCAGCCTCCCTATTTCTTTGGGCTGAGTACTGTTGGAACAATGCATGGACTTAAGCTCTCTCTAACCAATCCTTTGTCCATTAAGTCCTGGACTTGTCTCTTGACTTCTTCATTCTCTTGCGGCATCAACCTGTACACTGCTTTGTTTGGTAAACTGGCTCCAGGTATAAGACTGATGTGATGACTTATACTTCTGATAGGTGGTAACGAATGAGGTAGTTTGTCCACTACTATATCAACAAATCCTTCTAGTAACTTCTAGATTTCTTCTTGTAAATCATCCACTCTTGTACTGGTCAAAAAAATTCTAGGCTTCTTGACCACAATAAATTGTGTGTCTTCCTTCTTCTTAACCTCATTAATAAGTTCCTTCCCACTCATGAGAAGTACTATGTTTCTTACCTTTGGTTTCACTTCTTTATCCTTAATCGGCAACAACATGTGTGTCCTCCCATTCTTCTCCAGGGTCTATGTGTTCTTTCTCCCATCATGAATCACATTTATGTCATATTGCCATAGTCTACCCAGCAATAGATGAAAAACATCCATGGGAATGACATAACACATTATTTCATCCTTATATCCCCCTATTTTGAATTCAACTAAACATTGTTTAGTGACATTTACCTAATGTCCTTTTTGTAGCCACAAAACTCTTTATGGGATTGGATGTACAGTAGTCTCCAGCTCCAGTTTTTCTACCATCTCTATAGAAACGAGATTGTCTGTGCTATCGCTGTCCACTATAACCTTGCATGCCCTGTCTTTGGTCTTGAAAGTAGTCTAAAAAATGCTATTCCTTTGGGCTGGGTTCTCTGTGTCCTTCTCTAGCGTTAAGATAACTTTTCTCATCATCAAGGATCTTCTGCCCTCAGCATATTCTGCCTCAACATTCCATCCTTATGCTTTGACAATGTGAGTTTCACCACCTTCTTTCTTCCTATCTGGACACTCATAAGATTTATGTCCATTTTTCCCACAGGTAAAAGATTTAACTTCACCTCCTCAACCTCTTCCTCTTCCTCTGGTACGAGTAAAATTATTTCTATCAGCATACTGTCCTTTCTGTGATCTTCCCCCTCTCTTAGTTTGGGTTTGAGGTTTCTTCCCTTATTTTTTAGATTTTTGAGTTTTGTCTTGGGAAATTGCTTTGCCTCTGGCTTGACTTCTACCTCAGCCTCTTTGACTTTACTTTTGGCTCAGATTCTCTTCAACTTTTAGAGACATCTGATAAGCATCCTCTACATTCCTAATGATCATCAGTCATGAATATCATATCATAGACCATTCATGTACCTGAAAACCTTTCATCATTTCTTTCCCGATGACTTGCACTGATGTTGATCTTGTGGAACTCTTCAGTGTATTCTTTTACTGAAATCATCTTCTGTCTCAAATTCTACATCCTTCGAAATAGAGTAATTTGATAATCCTTGGGTATGAATTTGGCTTTCATCTTCGCAACCATTCTATCCCAACTCTTGATTTTCTACTTGCCTTTGCAGCGTCTGTCATCCTGCAGTTCATCCCACCATAATGTTGCATGCCCTTTAAGTCTTGTGACAATGTGCTTGACCTTCTTGTCTTCCTCGACATCCTCATAATAGAAGTACTTATCCAGATCCCTAATCCAATCTAGAATCTCTTCAACATCCAGGTTCCCTTCATACATGGGAATCTCCATTTTTTTCCTGGCACCTATCCTTGCAACAACCCTGAATAGGCATTCATCCACACCATCTTTGACTACGACTTATTATCCTTCGTGTCCAGCTTCATTTTCACTGTCAGCCTCACTGATATCCCCAGTGTCGACTGTGCACCTCTATGTTGTCTCCATGGCATCAAGCCTAGCACGTAGTTCGCACATTTCTCCTTCCACTGTTGGATCAGGCATTGGTCTATCTCTTCTTCTCAGTAGCATGGCTGAAAATGTTCCTCATTTCCCCTGCTACAAAAAGCAAAGAAATTATTATGCGCTCTGATACCACAACTGACGCAGACCCCCTACCCTCGGGCCGAGATCCACTTAGGATGTTCACTACAACCATGCCGAGGGTCAATCAACCCCTTTGTTCAAGCCACAAAGGACTTCAAGTTTCACGATTGGTGATCCATGTTGTTGAGGTTCTCGGCCCTTCCACCTGTCGAAACCCAAAATGCCAAAACAATGAAGTATTTGGCCACGTCCTCCTCTGCTTCTGTATCCCATTTTGTGACTTCAGGAATTCCAAAATAGGGAACCCTGATCTCTTGTCTCCTAAAGTGCCCAATTGCCGAATCGCGACACGTTCATCAATTTTTGGCTCCTCAACGACTTTTTTTTCACTTTTTTTTTGGGGTTTTGGACTTTGCGATTTCTCGAATCCTGGCATGAGGTTTCCTAGCTCTCCAACCTCCGAACCTCGAAATAGTCAATGGAGTCTGACTTCGACTATTGAAGAAAACTCACCACCTTTCCTCTCAGCTGTCCTCGGTCTCAAACGTGGTTTCTAACCACTTGTCACCTTTCCCAACTTTTGGAACTTGAATCAGTCTTTGAATGTCATTCCCTTATCACTTTGAAACCTAGAATTATGAAGCGATGCCTTCTATGGAATCAACGAATCATGTTTTTTTGGGCCTCCAGGTACTGGGAGTTCGAAACTCTCGATCCCAAAACACTTGTAACCACAAGCCCGAACCCCGAAACACTGAAATGTCGCAACGCGCCTTCAAGTATATTTCACACTTTGAAAATTTGGGATCTCTGATGTGAAGTGTCTCAAATCCTTGTCAACAGGCATGCCAAAAGTCTTGATCCCCGAAATGCCGAAATGCCACTTCAAGGATTTTTCAGGTTTCGCAACTCCGGGTTTTTCAATACAAAGGCCCCGGGCTCCTTGTCATCAAGACTTCTGGTATTCTGAATCTTGAATTATATAAATCCCAAAATTCACATCAAGTTCTGTCACAACTCACGACTTAGGGATTTCTTCTCTACTAGGCCCAAATCCTTGTCATCAGGACCCTCGAAATGCCGAACTCCGAAATTTCCGAACCGCCAAAAATTCTTCTCCTTGCCTTTACACACGACAATCCAGTTCGCACTTCGGGAGTTCGAGTGACCAAGGGCTTAGTTTACACTTAGGACTTACAAACCCCAAAATGCCAAAATGATCTTGACAGTCCAAAATTCATGATCAATGGTCCACATTGGATCCTGCCTCTCGAAGGATGGATTCGTCTAATGCTTATATTCCCTGCAACTCTCCTAAATCCTATGGTCCTCACTATTTCATGAGTTCTCCACAGAGAAGTTTGACCATTTGATTCTCTCCTCAAGAATCTCTATGGAACAAACCAATGTTCCTTCATCGGAATTTAACCTTATGCACAAAGATTCTGCTTCCTACCTTCCTTTGAACACTTCAAAGGTGCTACCCGTTTTGAGCTTTCTCTGGTAAATTCAAGCCTCGAAAAAGGGCCTCTGCTCCCACTCCTTGCAGCAGACCTTCAAATGATTCTACGTATTTGAACTCTCGACTCTGTGTACCTTCTACGACAATAGTATTTCTCTCTTCCAACTTATTTAATAACTCCTAAGGACTCAATTAGCCCGCACACGCCTTGCACAACTCATGTGCTTCACTTGCACTTCTGTTGGAATGAGAACAACGATATCCCTCCTGAGCTTCCAGAGATAAAATCTAAACCTTTGTCAATGCACTCCTTGTATATGTTTCATTTCACTCCTTGTAGGAAATTCTCTCTCACGAAGAGAAACAATTGAAACTCCTTCTCTTTCTTCTCTCAGAATTCAAACATTTAATATGAAATCATACATTCAAATCCATATCAAAGTAAATGCATAATAGAGAGAATGAAACAACTATCAGCATACCATTCAACATGTATACACAGAAAACATCATAACACCATGAGTCTGATTCAAATCTTTTGTACATGGGTTCTTCTCTCTAGCTCTTTTCTATAGCTCTATGCTAATGTTCTAATGATCTAATGATACAAAGATGAGGGTGTCTATATCCATTTTCCCTACTGCTCTCTAAACTGTCTACTCTATAATTCAGACCTACCTACTTTCATTAACTATGCATAAATGCCTCTACCTTCTACATATGAGAGAGAATCACTCATGATATGTTTACAATATGCAAGTACGCTTCCCTTTAATCATTACATTAATGCTTCAAAAAAATTTCAAAAACATGCGCTGGAGGTCTTCCAGTTGTCTTTCACCTTTTACGTTGCTTGATTGGTTGGCTGCTTATGATGCTCCTGCATCATTGTTGTTGTTTTTGTTCCTACACCTACCCAGGTCCTCTTTGGAGGGTCTTATGTTCCTCCTCCACCTTCACATGGAGGATCTAGTCCTAGTGGCTCCAATCCGCTTGGAGGCACCAATATTTCTATCACTTCTGGTTTCCATATTCCTATTGGAGGTCAACCTCAATTTGGGGGACAACCTCAGATTGGGGTACAACCTCAACTTCAGGGGAAACCTTATATTAGATTCCATAACCCACTTTATGGACATAATGCACCTGTGGTACAATATCTACCTTGGAATCTTAATTTCCAAGGAAATATACAACCGTGTGGGGGGCAACATCCTCAAGTTAACTCTTTCGTACCCCCTAACCTTAGTCAATTGTAATTAGGTTCTTTGAATCCCACTTGGGGTCCGAACGTTCAATCTAGTGTTCCTTTCCAAGGTAAAATCTCTAATCAACCCAACCCTATGGGATATGAGTCTCAAAATCCTCCACAACCAAATCTGTCAAGACAATCTCATTATTTGCAGACTGCTTATGGTCTCACTGGTATACCTATAGGGATTCCCCCTCAAAACTACCAGTTTCCACAAGTGAACCAACAATTTCCTTTCTTTTCCACTTTGGACTTACCTGATCTATCTAGGATTTTGAATGATCCTATCTTACATTCTCCTATTTTTCCCATCATACCGGCCAAGTTACCATCCGAAATTACTAAATTTGATGGTCGAACAGGAGAAGATCTAAATAATCATGTTATGACTTTTCATTTGTGGTGTTCATTCAACTCCTTGATGGATGACTACGTGATATTACGACTTTCCCAATGAAATCTCATGGGTTCAAGAACAAAATGGTACATCAAGTTATCATGAGGTTTGTTCAAAAAATTTAACACCCTAGCCATGGCCTTTTTGACACATTACCAGTAACCAATTTGATATGATATGGGAACCAAAATTTTGAGTTCTTTCAAACAATCCTCCTCCACTCATATTTCCAATCACATCCATGAGTGGAGGAGAAGAAGATGTTTAATCAAAGTTCCAATCCCTGATAACCTATTATCTAAGTGGTTTACCAAATCACTCATTGGACCTATCGCTCGTGATTCCACCATGGGTGGTGTTTTCATTGAAGAGTAGGCGATTAGTCATGCTCAGTATATTGCTCTCGTTTATTCGCAAACGAAAACACTTTACGATATGATCCCCGATGCTCGTCGTCCTTCTACAAACCCTACCCCAAAACCTCCAGCAGCTTCTCATGTTGATGATGGTGTGATTGACACCTTCCATGTTGAGACCTAGTCGACACAAGCTAGTCACACCAATCCCAAACCTAATAATTATAATTCACAAAATAGTTCTGCTCCTATTCCTTCCACTGTTAATACTGCCAAAGTTAATTCTTTTTAATCTACACCTACCAGAAGGAATCAAAATAAAAAGAAAGGGAAGGGTAAGAACAAGGAGGACAAGAATAATAATACACAATTTGATAAAGAAAAAATGAAAACTGTTGATGACAAATACAAATGTATGCCTTGTTACCCCTACTTGGTTTGTTGTGATGATCATTACATGAAAGATTGTCCAAGACATGTCGAGGTTACTACGTTCTTCCAAGGGAGTGAAAAAACTCCTACACCTGTCATTTTGTCACAACCTTTCCCTTCTTAGAAGCAAGCCCAACTGGTCATTCATGACCAATATACCCCTTCTACTTCTTCTTATGTCCTTATGTGCACTAGTGATTCTAAAAATAACTAAGTTGTAGTCGCAACTCAAGCCAAAGATTACTCTTCGTTCAAAGAGAAAGTTGATTATATACCACCTTCGTTGGTCCAACCTTCTCCTTCAACTTCACCTCCAAACGGTCCTCTTCATATTGAAATACCGTGTCTCAATAAAGTCCTTCACCCTCCTCCCAAGGGTGTTGTTCGTAAGTCTGTGTTCAATCCTCATGCACGTTCTGCACAAAACTACAGTATTGTAGATGACCTTGCACAAGAACCTCTTCCATGTTAGCTCTTGAAGTCCTTCAAAGTTTCTCTACTCAATGGAAGGCACTATTAAAGGCCATCAGTGGAATTGATCCTGTGGATACTATTCTCATAATCATTGACTTGGAAGGTCATGTTCCAAGGCTTCCTCCTCAATTAGCATTCCAGATCCAAGTTTTTGTTTAAAATAAGAATATCTGCAGAACCGTTATTGACGAAGGAGCCTCAACTTGTGTTATGTCTGTTACTTGTTGGAAATCCATTGTCTCTCCTAGCCTCACTGAATCACACAATACACTTAAGGATTTCAATGGTACATGAGTTAAACCCTACGGTTTTCTTCCCTCATTATCTATTATGTTGGAGGGTAAATTTGTCAATGTCAAAGTTGAGGTCTTCGATGCACCTCTTGATTATAACCTTTTACTTGGTTGTAGCTGGATTGATTCCATGCATGCAATAGTGTCTACTCTTTACCGTGTGGTATGTTTCCCACATCAGGGAAGGTTCCTTACTGTTGACCAACTGGTCTTCTTTAATTCTTATTCCCATACTAGAAATGTTCCTTTCATCTTGAAGACACCCCCTAGTTACAAGAATATCGAAGTGGGTCTTTTGAAAGATTCAACTTTGATGGGTACTTTTCCAATCCCACCACCCGATATTCTCCCTCCTGTTGTTGCCTATATTAACATGATATCCACTACTGTTCATGAAACCCTTGTGTCATATGACCCATGGGTAGTACCTAGCCCTGGTGATTACCCACGTTATGGTGACACGATGCCTTTAAGTCTAGTCGAATATTCTTACCAAGCTATTCAATCAACATCCCCCTCCCCTCCTTCTCTCTGTGATTCATCTCATGATTTGTTTCATGTGATCTTTCTTACCGATGAGATGATCATGTCCGTCATGTCTATGGAAGACACTCTCCAGGACAATGGGCACCATTGCTCCATTCTCTTTCTAGAATGTGACACCATAGAGAGTTACTAACAGATTTTGACTTCGTCGACCGTTGTGGTTATTTCCTCAGTTCCTGAGTCATCACATGATGTTTTGAACAAAGGGAACTTGAGAAAAATTTCACCTATCATCCATCTTGACATATCAATTAAACCCGGAGTCATGGATAATGTTCATATTGGAGCCTCATGTTCATATGACGAGGTCCACGAGTATAAATCCCTTTTCCAAGAATTTCACGATGTTTTCACCTGGAGTTATGAAGAGATGCTATGTATCGATCCTGATATCATTGTACATGAGATTAGGACATACCTGGATGCAAAACCCATTCGAAAGAACCCATGAAAAGTTGTTGCTATCAATCTTGAAGTTGAAAAAATTATTAAAGTTGGATTTATCTATCCCGTGGCTTTGACTGAACGAGTATCCAATCTAGTTCCAGTGAATAAAAAACCAGGGTACCATTCGCGTTTGTGGAGATTATAGGGACATAAATAAATATTTTCCTAAGCACAATTACCCAACCCCTTTCATCGACCAGATCATTGATGACTACAAAAACAATGGAGTCTTCTCTTTAATGGATGGTTTCTCTATTTATAATCAAATTAATATTTTACCCGTGGACTAACACAAGACCTCTTTTATTTTCCCTTGGGGGACCTTTGCCTACAGGAAATTAACCTTTGGTCTCAAGAATGCTGGCGTGACTTTTCAGCGTGCTATGTCTTATGATTTCCATGATATTAATTACATAGTGCAACCTTATCTTCATGATCTACATGTTCATTCCCTCCATCGCCAAGATCACTCGATGCATTTGAGGGCCATTTTCGTACATTGTCGCTATTATCGTATCCTCTTAAACCCACACAAATTCATTTTTTGTGTGGATTCCAGCTGACTGCTTGGTTTTATTTTTTATATACATGGGATTCGAGTAGAGCCCTTTAAGTTTGAGGCTATCCTTACTCTACCTCCTCCTTCCACTTTACACCAACTCCAAAGTTTGCAAGTGAAGGAATTTTTTTTACATTGTTCCATCCCCAATTACACTAAACTGATGAAAGCATTCACTCGATTAATCAAGAAAGGTTACAAGTTTGTATGGGATGATACTACAACCAAACTTTGAATATTTGAAACTTGCCTTAACCCATACACCATTACTCTTTCCCTCTGACTATAGTTGGGATTACTTCCTCTACTTAGTTTCTTTAGACTCTGTTGTCACTATGGTTTTAGTCCAAGAGGATGATTCACATGATTCACATGTGATATACTATTTGAGTCAGAGTCTCATGATTACCGAGACCAAATACCTCCATGTGGAAAAACTGGCCTTGGTAGTTGTTCAATCTATCCAACGTTTTCGTCATTATATCTTGTTACGTCGAACCACTGTTATCTTTGATTGCAACCTTATGCAACATATTATCATCCGGAAAATGCTGGGGGGAAATTACTCCAAATGGATAGTTATTATACAAGATTTTGACTTAGAGATTGAACGTGATAAGTCCAAGAAATATTTGGTTTTGTCGAACTGATATGTGACCTTCCCTCCACTAAGACAAAAAATGTGGCAGAGGATTCCTTACCTGATGAATCTCTTTTTTTGATCAGTTGTGATGATGTATGGTACATATATATTATTATCTATCTTCAGACTCAAAATTTCTGGCCTAATCTATCTAGTATGAATCGTCGTCATATACAGTATCAAGCCCACCAATACATCATTCTAGGTGATACTCTTTACCACTGTGGTGTTGACTCCATTTTCCGATGATCTCTCACTTATGATGAAGCTGAGAAATATTTGAATGATTTTCACTATGGATCCTGTGGCGGTCATATGTTTGGGTATGCCACTGCCCAAAAGATCTTATGAGCAGGTTATTTTTTACCTTCTTTGTTAAAAGATTGCATCAATGTTCTTTAGAAATTCCATGCTTTCCAAAATTATAATAAGAAGATAAGATATTATCTTGCTCCTTTACATCCTATAGTTTCCATTGGTCCATTTTCCAAATGAGGCATTGACTTCATGACATGTAACCCTCACGCGGCCGAGGGGCATGGATACATCACTGTAGCTGTGGATTACTTCACTAAATGGGCCGAGGTGATGCCTACATTTGATAACACCAGGAAAACCACAACATTGTTCATATTCAATCATATCATTACTCGGTTTGGTATCCCCAAAGCTATCGCTACTGATTATGATAGTCATTTTTGAAATTTTATGATGTCTCAATTTACTAAAAATTTGGGTCTTCGTCATGAAAAATGAACCCCCTATTGTCCGCAAGCCAATGGCCAAGTTGAAGCAATCAACAAAGTTCTCATTTCTATGTTTTGACAAATGATAGGAATTCATAAGACAACCTGGAACACGATGTTGTTCTCAACATTATGGGCCTATCAGACATTTGTTAAGTCTATGATGGGATTTACACCTTTCCAGCTAGTTTATGTTATCGAGGCTATCTTGTCGATTGAACATGAAATACCATATTTGAAACTGGTCATTGAAATTCTCCCCAATACCTATGCTGAAGAAGAGCATCTTGTGTATTTAATGAAATTAGATGAAACCCGTCATGATGTCATCCTATTTATTGAAACTCAAAAGAAATGTGTTACAGACAAATACGACAAGCATGTCAAGCCACATGTTTTTTCTGAAGGTGATCTAGTTCTCCTCTACAATCAGGATCGTGATTTACTAGGGGCCGGTAAATTTGAAGCAATGTGGTAAGGTCCTTACATTTCCAAACGTGTGTTGGAGAAGGGATCTTATGAGCTAATCGATTATGATAGAATCCATTTGAATGAGCCCCGAAATGGGATTTACTTAAAGAAGTACTATGCTTGAGTCATTTTTGCATGAGTTCTTGCATTTTTAGTGTATCATAGTCTTGTGTGCTTTTTCATTGTTTAGTTTTGACCTTCAGTTGCTTACCTTGCATTATTCTTGGTTTCCATATGTCAGTGTCTTTGCTACCCTACATTGGCCTCCATAATGGCGTTATTCGTAGTACTCAGAACTTAGCATCTGTTGCTTAGGCAATTTACACACCCACAGATGAATTGATTAGTCTACATGGTCTTTTCCTTGGTCATGCAACTAACAATATTGCGGAATATAGTGCAGTCATCGAATTATTGATAGACGTTGTGTCTATTGGAATCCATCATCTTATTGTATGAATCAATTCGCAGTTAGTAGTCCTACATTTGAGTAACGTCTACTCCATTCGATTTCCTACATTATTAAGGGTATATTTATGAATTTGCCTCTTGGAACGTCATTTTGATTACATTGAATATCAAAATATTCTTAAATGTCTAAATACATTAACACATGCATTGTCTAATTATGTGTTAGACAAACATTTGAGAAATTTATAAAATCCAATCACACTTTGTATATACAACAAGTAATTCAGTAGAAGCCTCATATATATATATATATATATATATATATATATATATATATAATGATAAAAATTTTGCAAACAATGTTTTTGTTCGAAGACCAAAATATAAAAAATGTGAAGCACATGGATTCATATACAAATATAACAACAAGGATATTGCTCACTATAACATGTGACTACCTGTGCTACTCTATGGAGCAGTTGAAAGATGGAAGAAGATACACCCACTGTGTGGCACTGATAACGCCTAAGGATATCATTAGTAGAGGCATCTGGGACATCCATCATGAACCCCTCCAAGTTTTGTTCTATATCCTCGTAGTCAGCAACGACTAATCCTGCTACCTTGACTCTCTCCCCTCACTTCTCATGAGTTTGACGAGGTCCCACGTCTGCATCATCAAAGATATTTTTGATTAGTCATCGGATAAAGAACATAAAAAATTTCATATTTAAAAATCACAAAAACATTATAAAAACAAAATGTACTTCTTACCTATGTTCCCCCATTAAGAACCTTCAGGAAGAAGCAAGTCTGGATCACCTTGGAAGTCTAGGATGGCATATGCGTAGTCATCTACCATAAGCATATGGGTCCTCAACCAATCAAAGAAAACATCATTATACCTGATGATAGGACCAGTCACATGCTATGCCATAAGGTCGACCCACCTCTTCATTCTTAGATCCTGTGGGACAGGTATACCCCACTGTACCTGTAGGCGTAAGTTTGGAACCCTCTCCAAGAAGAAGGACACCAAAATTGACCCATATCTGAACTGTTTCAGGTTACCTCTCTTGAACTTGGTCATCTATTTTTCATGATTCTCAGAACCGCACCACTCCATTTGAAAACTCGAGGCTCCATGCATTCTAGCACATACTGGAAATATCTCTGAAGATCCATATGGGTAGCTACACTCCCCACCATGCGTGTGATAGTGTAGAGGATAGTCCGTAGAGGTAAGTCACAAACATATATTATAACGACTTTGTAGCTATGCTTCTAAGTACTGGGCATACAATGGGCACTGATATAGTGTCTCATAGGTTCTCCACCTCCCCTGCTACCTGTTAGTGTAACTCAGGCCCCACGATGAGATAACCCGATCAAGAAGTAGATATCCTTGATATCTATCATAAGAATGTGAGCCCCCACACGAAATACTTACTGGTCCACATCCCACATGTGGGTGTATCTGCTTCTATCGGTCGACTGCAAAGAAAAAATCCATTTCACAGACTAGGCCCTCATGCCTTGGATCTTGAAGAATTTGAGTAGTCCACACTGTCAGAGGGAATTTATTGTTCCCGGGTCATTCCCGACAAAGTAATCTTCATCCTCATCCTATCTCTCTCACCATTCCAACATCCTTACCGTAGAAAACCTATAATGGAACATAAAAGAGGGATTAGCATCTTCATATCTCTCCTATAAACTTTTTATTGGAAGAAACATAAAAAAAAAAAAAAATGTTTTGCGCACATCATAGGCTAGCATGCCCATACAATGTGAAGTCATCGCAATGCATCTTAAATTCTTCTTGCGGTGACCCTGGGTCATTGCAAGGCTCCTGTGATGACCTTCGCATGCAAGTAACCTTGAAAATACAACCCAAAAATCCATTTCTAACCAATGAAAAGAAAAAATGAATCCATGGAAGGTTGAAAGAGATGAAAATTACTTGTTCAATGGAGACTCTTTGTCAAATGATCAACTATTCCTTCTGCAATCAACAGTGAAAGCTTGAGGTAAAACAAGGGTTTTTGGAACAATGTTTGGTGGAGTAACAATGAAATAGTAAAAATGATTTTTTACCTATTTTTATTACTTTATTACTTTTTCATTTTTAGTTTTATATTATTTTATATATATTCCACTTAAACCCTAAAGTTATAACTTTTCATTGAAAGTGTTTGGGTTTTTCCAGATGAAAAAGCTAGGAGTGAAGTATTGAACAAGGATACGTCTTTTGGTTTGCTTTTATACATTTGTCGCATGTACAGATCCTTTTAGATTTTTTCAGAAAAAACTTTGAGCTTAGGTTTGGTTCATTCTCATGCTCATAAATATATGAGAATGTAACCGAGTATACTTTTGTCATATTTTCGTAGTCGTATTGGTAACATGAAAAACATAACCCATGGAGTATCCTTTAAGCTCTATTCATGCTCCGTAAAAACGAAAATATTGTCCAACGACCTTATTCTTTCCACGCTCGTAAAAGTTTTTGAATAAAACATTTGATGAGAGGTAGGTTATCACTTTTTTATTCTCATCAGATTAACTTACGAAAAAAATAACTTGTGGAGTCCTCTTTAAGTTTTTTTCAGACTCTCTAAACATGAAAAACCCCTGAGTTTTCTCTCTTTGGACTCGTTAGAAAAACATCGAAAGACCCATATGGGACCAAACCTCTCTTTAATAGGGTTCGTTAAGCATACTCTAAGAGACTCATCCGAAGGATGAGATTACATCAACAAGCATAGGTTATCCTCCTCAAGATTGTTTAAAAATAAAGAGGTACTTGCTAGAGATGGTGGGGGGAGTTTGGGAAATAAATGTGTCTTTGTATCTATGTTAGTGGCAGTAATAGTCTCTCTTGAACATGACACCCCAATCATCATTCTATCCGGGTTGGGAAATCCATTCATCTCTCATTTGACCATCCACATGTATCTATGTTGGGTCCTCCTTGAGTCAATGTTGCCAACACCATTATCGTGTCATTTCTATGTTCAAGAGAACTACAGCCTTAATAAGACTCCTATCGAGTCAGCCATCTGTAGTTATAAAGTTTCTAGCATGTCGTCCTTCCCTGTGTCAGTTTAGAATCATTTCACACTCTAAACTATCTTAAATATGTTACTTATTTCATGTCATTTAAAGGGGATACATCAAGGCCCTCTTGTGACGAGTCTTTTCCTATCGACTTCAACTCATTATCCAGTAACAAGACTTAGAAATCATTCATTGCCTTAGAGAGTGCATGCCTCAATGCTAGGTTTATTTGCTTTCAACAGTGGGTTCGCATCATTGGCCCTTGATTGGAAGATTCCCTCAGGTGTTTGAATTCAACTCCATTCACACTCATTGGATTGTACTTGGGTACCTTGGGAGTCACTGACATCAATGGTGATTTCCCTCTCACTTGTTAATGATTTTCATTATTGACCGGTAATAAAGTGTTTTCTACCATGTTCGACTGCGACACCTATAATATCATGTTTATATTAGTATTTAGGAATGATGGAAATGAATACCCTGGATCATACCATTCTGATCTAGGTTGCGATGGAGTATTCATGATTTGTATTGACACATAGATCCACTTTGTGTGTCCCATGGCTATGTCCGCATTTGAGTCATTTTAGAGCATAGATCCACATTGTATTGTAGGTTGCTATGTCGATTCACCTTAACATGGATACACAATGTATATTTACTGGCCATGAATCATTTGAAAATTTACAATCTGAGTATGGGAATGCATACCTCAAATAACGATATATTATTGTGTTGATGCTTGATTGTTTGCAGGTTCTCGATTGGTGCACTCTTTGTTTCTGACACACACGTTCTACAAAGTATTTTGATTTCATGAGTTCCAACCTCATACTTTGGGGGGAATTCTGTTCCATATTATTTTTTTCATCATAGTGATCCATTGACAACATGTGTTCATGTTCCCAAAAATATCCTTTCTCCATGAGGAAAGTGACTAGCTTTCTCTTCCAAAAAACTCTATTACAGAAGGTCATCGCAGGATGCACCATAAGTAGGGTGCAATGATGCCTAGTCATCACACTCATCCATAAAAATGGTTTGTGAAATCTCTAGAGGCTTCTATATAGCTGGGGTGCGATGATGTCAAAAGGCTAAGAAAAGGTCGACCTTCACGAAATTTATAGAAGGTGAGGTGGCATCTGTATGGTTGGGATTCTACTCGCTTCTTTGATTTGGTGGGATCATCCTAATCTCTTTAACCATATCTATTTTCCCTATATAAAGAGGGATCTCTCATGGAAAAGGTTAAACACAAAAGGAAGGAATTAAGGTTAATGAAGGTTGAATTGGCTAACATTGTATGGAGAATTCTGCATTGGATCATTATTGAGAGCCTCATTTCATTTCATCAAGTCATTGTGGATGTTCTTGATTTAATATTGGAGAAAGTGTGTGTGTTGTAGTAAAGAGTCATCGGAAGGGGACCTTGCAACATCAAGGCTTTGGTTGTAATCTCCACTTTCATTATTATATAATATAGTGATATGCTTCTTTCCCATAAAACACATCTCGTTTTATTGTATGAATCATTGATCACATACATAGGTTCTCTTTGAGTGTGTTATATTTCTTTCACTTTGGTTGTCTTATGTTCCCTTGCAGATTCAATATCATAGGAGCACTGGAGTGGATCTAGGACGACAATGATAAGAGGAAGGTATATTTAAATGATATGTTGCCCATCTCTTGCTAGATAGTAAACTCAATGATTAGAGCTTAGGGAAAGCGTTATGTTCTATTATGTTTTGTTCTAGATCTAGGTGGATCTAGGAAGATCTCTTTATGTTCAAATTTACCGATAAGACTCGTAACGATCGTCACTTCCGAAGATGATATAATATGCATAAACTTCAATGATTAGTATATTGTCTTGATCAATATTATGTACATATTTTTTTCTTTATTTCCTTTTCTGAATCCTTGTTGTTGAAGATATCTATCGAGTCTAGAATACCATGTTTGAGGTTTTTTCTTGATTCCATATAGTGCTTTCTTCAACTTGTAGACATATCCTTCCTTTTCTGTCAACTAAAATCCCTTGGGATCCTCAATGTAAAATTCTTCCTCTAGATCTTCATTCAGGAATGTTGATTTCACATCGATATGATACACTTTAATATTCTTGGAGCATGCATAAGCTAGTATCAATATCATTTCTTCCATCCTAGAAACTAAATAAAGCATCTCTTAAGAATATATGCCTTCAACTTGAGAGTATCGTTTGCATACCAATATTTCTTTGTTCCTGGTAACTTGTCTGTCCTCGTTCAATTTTTTCTTGAAGAACCACTTTGTACCTATTTCATTCTTGTTCTTAGGACTTGGAACCAGTTCCCAAGTTTCATTCTTTTCTATATGGTCTAACGCTTCATCCATATCTTTGATCCAAAATTCTTCATTGGTGGCTTCTTCAAAAATTCCCAGCTCAATGGTATATAGTAGTGTTAGGTGTTGATGTTATTGTGAATGAATTATTATTCTAGTTTCAACTCTTGCATATTTCTTCCCAATATTTTTTTATGATGGATGATTTTTCTGCAATCATCTGTTGGATGTCTTTGGAGGTACTTGAATATCTTGTTGTTCTTTCTCTGCTTCTAGTTTCTCTCTGTCTTCATCTGATTCTTCATATACTTATTATTCTTTCACATCTTATTCATTATCCCGTTCCACTAAATCTTTGCTACTTTATTTTATATTTCATCCATCTCTCTCATCAATAGTCACATTGATGTTTTCTACTATTTTTTTGAGTCTTAAAATGAAAAAATTGTATGCTTTTTTTTTTCTTGAGTAGCCAACCAGTATGTCTTTATCAACTCAAGAATAAAAAAATTCAATTTTGTCATCTTCTCTTTTGATGTGTCATTTTATTTTGAATACTCTGAAGTGATTCACATTTTTTGGTATTCCTTTACATACCTCCTATGGAGTCTTATCACTATTTTTTCTGAATATCCCTCTTTTTTGAATGTGAACTATTGTATGCACCACTTGTACCCAAAAGACATTTGTAAAATTTGAATACATTAACATGGTTCTGGCCATTTCTTGTATTGTTATGTTTTTCCTTTCAAAAAATCCATTTTGTATAGGTGTCCTAGCTACTATGAATTACCTCTTTATCCCATGCTTGTTGTGAAATTCCATGAATTCTTTTGATGTAAATTATCCTCCAATGTGTTATATCAAACACTTTATTTTCAACTCTATTTCATTTTCAACCATCTCTTTGTAGGTCTTTAAGTTTTCAAATGCCTCTGACTCCTTTTTTAGAAATCAAACTACAGTCATTATTGTGTAGTAATCAACTAGTAGCATGAAGTATTATTCACCTTTTAGTCCTTTTGTTCTTTTCGGTCCAACCAAATCAATATTTACAATTTCCAGTGGTCTGGTTGTGCAATATTTGTTTGACTTGAACTTTTTCTTGGTATATTTTCCCTCTAGACAATGCTTGCATAAAATGTTTGTTGTCTTTGAGATCTCGGGCATTTCTCTTACTTATTTCCTTTGTCTGACTTTGACAAGATTATAAAAATTTATGTGACCCATTGTTTTGTGCCAAAGCCAACTTTCATTGTCCTTTCCTAAGAAACATATTTTCTTTCCTATTTCATTTAGAATATATTTCTTGAGGTCCTTACAGTTGTAGCTACCAATTTGCCTAATTTTTATTTCCTTATATCACTTATTTGAATCAAACACAAGTCTTTGTCTTTGATCACACATTTGAATTACACTTAACATATTGTGTTTCATGTCTTCGACTGGTAAAAAATTTTCTTCCGGGGCATCCTTACTTCTGAGCTTGAATGTGCCCTTTCCAATGATCTTGGTTGAGTTGTCATTCCCAAAATAAATTGATCCATATCTTTCCTTATGAAATGTCAAAAGCATGTCTTTATCACCTATCATATTCTTTGAGAATCCACTGTCAACATACCTTCCACGTTTCTTGTGTTGAGCTTGTAGATCAAGATTGCATTCTTTAATGTTGAATTGATCCCTCTTTCTTATCCATATCCTTTGTAGTTCCTAATTATGAATGTTGATATTCTTCTTTGGTTCCATTGGAGGAACAATGAGTTTGTAATATCTAGCCATATGTCCAAATGTTTTTCACTTGTATCATTCTACCTCATGATTTAATGATCCAATTCTGTTGAATCTTATATTCTATGTTTCATAAGGTATTCTTGGATAACTATTTCTTTTATAGCTCTCATCATTGCTTTTGTTCTTGGTATTGTCTCTACAATTCACAACTCTATGCCAAAAATTCTAACATGAATAACATTAACCAAAAAAAATAGTTTGATACTTAGGAGTGGAAGATATTTTGAATGGTGCCACTCTTCTGAATCCTTCTTCTACTTGAGGGATTTCTATAGATGGATAGTATTGATATTTTCTTTTGAATATTCTAGATGGTGCAATGTATCTCTAATATTCCCCTTGATTTTTACTGTCTCCTTCTTTTGAGGGACCTCTGATAGCTTCTGCATAGCTTCTTGGTTTTTCTTCTTATTGTTTCCTTTTGGAGGTCAAACCTTTCTTTGTATGTGTCTTATTGTATCCTAATCCAAATGTGTCATAATAAGGTCTTTGAAAGTTAATGATATTATCCAATATCATGGTGCTATTTTGTTTCATGTCCTTCTTCTAAATATATTTTCTTAGAGTGACCATCTTAGTTTAGAAGCCTTCAATGGTCCTCTATCCTTATTCTAACTACCCTCTTGGTGCCTCTTTTATTCACTTTCCTTCTTCTTCCTGGAATTTTAGCTTCATGATTTTCTTCTCGACTTCTTTGGAGTTTTGAGTTAGTTCTTCCTGGAGTGACTTGTTTTTCTTCTTTTCCCTTTTAATAACTTATATGGAACTCAATGATTCTTCTCTGTAATCGAATTTGTCCTCTTCATATTATTCCTTGGAGCCTTCTTCATAAAAGTCTTCTATTTCCATGAATAGTACCATTTATGTATCTTTGTCTTTGACTTCATATTTTTTTGGTGAGGAACTATCTTCCTTGGTGAAAATAATTTTCTTGAAAAACTTATTTTTGTTTCTTCTGCTCTTTTGAACTTACTTTTTCTTTTCAGGTTCATCCTCTTCTTCATTTATTATATTTTTCTTTTTAGGAAATATATTAGCAAAATGGCCAACAACATCATAATTAAAACAAATTAATGGAAGAATACCTTTGTATTTGTTGGTTTCATTTTTCAGTCTTTTGACGAAGTTAGCCACCTCTTCATATTATTTTGAATCATTGTTGCAACTATAGTCTGAATTTTTCTTTTGTTTATCATTCTTATTCATCTTCTTAGATTCCTTGAATGCTCCTTCCTTAATGATTAGATTTTCTTTATCTATCCTCATATCATAAGATGTGAGTATTCCATGCAATTCATCCATGGTCATTGTAGCTAGGTCCATTGTTTCCTCTAGAGATGAAATTTTTGGATCAAATCTCATTGGTAGAGATATTAATTAAATTTTGACAAAGACTTGTTCCTTTATCTCATCTCCCAATCCTTTCATACAATTTTCTATATCGTCACTTCAAAGAAGGTAGACTTCTATTTTTTCATCTTCATTCATGTTTAGTTGTTCGAACTTGGATCTGTAAATCTGAAGTTCAACTTCCTTAACTTTCACATCTACTTCATACATAGTCTTCAATTTATCCCACATTTATTTTGTAGAATCACAGTGCATACTATTTGCATGTATCTCTTGATTCACACCATTTTCAATAGTATTTATAGCCCTTGAATAACTTTCAATAGAGTGTATACTTGGGTGAGTGTCTGGTACCATGGATAATAAATAAATAGTCATCAATATATTTATCAACAATACAGGTAGAATACATTGAAGCAATAACTTGGTGTACTCGGGTTCTTTGGATGAAGCAAACATTACAATATATACAAGTAAAGTGTGATGAGACTATTTAAATACTCTATGAAAACACCAGAGCCATCAATATTTCAAAGAATCGAGTGATGTACTCTACAAATAAGTACATTCTGATAAAGTATCACTTCTTATAAGAACATGCTACAGAGAAGAACATAAAGCTAGAGTATGTCAAGAAAAAGGAGCATATTGCAGATATATTCACCAAACCACTTGGAAGGGAACCTTTTGAGTATCTGTGACAGAAACTTAGAGTAGTTTCTGCTCCACAATGATCCACTCAACATCAAGCTAAACTAGACAGAGGGAGATAAAAAAAATCTTAAAGAATTTCAAGTAACAAAAATTTTAAATGTGGTAAAAGTGTGAAAGCTTCAGAGTTGCAAAAGGCAATGGTTTTGAAAAACCCTAATTACTGAGATCCTTGCAGGTTTCACTATACTTGTATAGCGACACCCTCTCTTGATGCACTATACCTTTATATCAAGGAACTCACGGGTTTCCCTATGTCTCTCTAGTGAGGCACATGACAATTAGGGTAAATGTTAGTACCAGGTCCCTAAATTCTGAAGAAAGTACGCAAGTCAACATTCTACAGGTTCAAGTCAGCTACAAAAGTTCTGGTATGGTTATATTTTTGTTTTGATGGTTAATTTTGCATATGACCTGGTGAATTATTGAGGCATTCTTGGTATTGTTGGTATTGTACTTGGATGTGGTATATGGTTGTATGAGTGAGGAGAGCTCATATGTATGGTACAACATTGATATGGTTTTTATAAATCAAATCTTTGAGTTGCTTGTACTTGTTTGAAGGATATTCATGCTATATGTTGATGTATGCATGAGGGGCATGCATAGGTTCTTTTAGATGCTTCATTGATGAAATGGTAAATATTTTCATATAACTGATGATATGGTATATGGAACAGGTTGTACATGGTTGATGCCCTAATTAACGATTCACTATTCATTGTTGATATATATTTTGGTTCATGAATGATGCATGAAATAGTATTTATATTGGTATACCTTGATGCATGATATGGTACAGGTTTAGATACATGTTGATGAGACAGTGAAATAATTGTGATAGTGACAATCATAAAGTTGTGATCGTGACAAATATAGTGATGGTGATAGAGTTTGTGGCAATGGCAGTGGAAGAGTCCATGATAGTTGATTTATATTTATATTTAAAGGTGGTAGGATGGGGCAAGGAAATTTGGTTTTATCCACCTTCCAGTTGTAGTCAGAGAACCTAGGGGGTTGTATCCTACTTTTGGCTAGACCCAAAGAATCAAGGAGTTGTATATTATTTCAAGTTGGAGCTTGAGAATGGGGGGTTGGAACCTCCTTCCAGTTGTAGTTGGACAATCATAATTTGGTGCTTCCAATGAATGTTTTCATCCTTCTTCTCCAAAATGCATATTTATTTCCATCAAATTGCGGTATCCATTCTTATACAAAATGTTTCTCTTCATGATCTTCCTTCCAATTGTAAAACTATTTCTTGAAGGAATCTTCTCTGATACCAATTGTTTCAAGAAAGAATAGATCCCCTATGGGTATGTATAATTACACAAGGAATACACCACAAAGAAGATCATTCACTTCAGGTATGAAAATTTATTTTATGGACATTGTTTTAATTGTACTAACTTTGGACATAAATATGTAGATTGCAGGGATTATGAAATAAATGATCAAAAAAGAAATGCATATGTAGAGCCACATGTGCATTTATTTCTTAATCATTTCTTTCATAATTCTTGCAATATACAAATTTATGTCCGAAGTTAGTACAATTAAAACAATGACCATAAAATAAATTTAGATACCTTGAAGTGAATGATCTTCTTTGTGGTGTAGTCCTTCTGTAATTTTTCCTTGGTTGATCAAAAACTTCTCTTTGGTTGTTTATTTCAAAATGACTGAAGCTTCTTTTCTACCTAGATGTAGAAGGTATTATGTATTGATTCCTCTATGATTCTTGTTGACCATGATTCCTTCCATTGAGAAATTCTTCATAACTCTCTTATTCTGTTGCTTTCGTCATGGAGCTTGAACCTTCCTCAAAATGAACATTTGTAACATCCCGCTATGGCGCACTGAGAAAACTTATTTTTGAGGACACTTGCTCGCAAGTGATCTGGAATTTTGTGATGTTAAACCATTTATACTTGATTATGATGCGATTGACAGACGACATGATGTTTTACTAGTTTTGATTGACACAGGTGCTACTGACTCTGCTTTATTGAGTGTGCAGGGTTTTGGACCTTCAGGATGCAGAGGCATCGATGGAACCCCTTGGACTCTAGATTGAGTCAGGGAGTCTGCTTTTGGGTTGATTTATTTACTGTGATATTTCATTTGATTCAATGATATGATGTTGACATTTCTGACATGATTGTTGATGATGCAAGATGACGATAGCTTGCCGACCAGACTCACATATGGAGTAAAGGTGCCACACACGATTTCCAGAGAGGTTGAGGGAGAGGGGTGGACAACAGCCCTACCACCGCCTACTAGCACTCCCACCATGGCTTGAACTATAGGTTAACGATTACCTAGTTCGAGAGGATCCACGATGTCGTGAGGGCAGACTGCGACAGTCGCTCACGATGATTCTAAGGGGCGCGCAATAAGGAGGGGGCCTTATTCCTTAGAACCCTTAGTCTCCCACAAGTTCACTTAGCGGAGTGTTGACTCCAGGGGTTATAGATGTCTACCAATCAGTCCATTTGGTGAGTGGCACCCTTGGAGCATGTGGTGCATCCTAATAGGCACGTCGCACAAAAGAAACACAAGAAGCGAGTGGCACCCTTGGAGCACGTGGTGCATCGTGAAGGGCACGTCGCGTAAAGGAACTAAACGAGGTGAGTGGCACCCTTGGAGCACGTGGTGCGTCCTAAAGGGCACGTCGCATTGATATGGATGAAGGAACAAACCTAAATAGCCCTAAGACAATAATGCCTTAAGAAATTCTTAAACAACTTTCCTAACCCAGCGTCGCCCAGTTCAGAATCTAATACTAAGTCTAAAACTTTTAGGGTAAAATTTTAGTCTAACCCTAAGAGCAGACGCTGGAATGAAAATAACAAAAGAAACAAAAACCCACCTAAGTAATAGTTGGGTCTTCATAAAATTATTGGGGCGATGATGAGGGTAATATTTAAAGCAAATCTAATAGTCTTAAAGCATTGCAAAGAAGAAATTAATTCCTAACTGGTGGGAGAATGACGTCACCTATGTAGTGTAACATAAAGAAAATTC
>JZKD02S1750986.1:0-15101 GCA_000966675.3 Picea glauca
TTCATTGACCTCTTCCTGCAGGTCCATTTACATCACATATTCATACTTATGAGTTTGCCATAGTCCTTGGCCAGTCCAGTTATATTTACAATCTGGGGGAAACAGGGTGTTACATTTCAGATAACACCTCCCGAACTCTGGTCCTGGGCTCACTCGATTTCGTACATTGGTGAAGACATTGTAATGTATTTCAGCCATCATTTTCTCTTCTAACCTCACACATTAGGGGGAATATGTTATAACCCTAAATTTATCTACACATGCATACACGACCTTGGCCCTCTTAGTTGCATTTTTTGACAAATAACTACTGAGTTCCTCTTCTTTAAAATCCAATTTTTAGAATATGTATGCACCCTACACCATTATTTCTTGTGTACATATGCTTTCTTCACCACTAAATCTCACATACATATGCATGTTGCACAATTGCATCTTGCATATATACACATGTTGCACCATTACAACCCACATATACTTGCAAAAGTTGTAGGGAATTTGTTGAAATTGACGGGCTATTGGTAGGTTCCCAAGTAATTCACCTACTATAGCTTGTCACACAACCAAATAACCATCCTTTTGTCATATAAAAGGAGGTGTTGGGGCATCATTTTATATCTAAGCATAAGAGCAGTGAAACTGTGCCCGATTTCACTTCCCCTCCTTGCCCAAGATATTTCTTCCTTTTGTGAGAATTTGCCTCAACGTTCCCTCATTAGCCCCTTCTTCCTCCATTTAACCCATTCACTTCCCAAGAACAGATCAGAAGGTTGAGAGGAGAAGTTCATACAAGATGCACTTGGAGCTTGGTGAAGAGGATCCCATACCAATTTCGTAGAATGATGGCCGACTTAGATTGTAAAGGTATAATCTTTGTGTTATTAATAAAATAATTACATTTTCCTATCCCAAATGATTGTGTCATGAATACTTCTATTTATTTATTCTTGGAATTATAACATATAACCCTAACTTATATATGGAATAACATGCTTGTAGTTTTCTGTTTGTCAATATTTGGATGCAGGGCAGCCCTGGGAGGATGCGTGCAGTCATTGGAACTTCCTAGCACGAGGAGGTCATCACTAGATGTGGGATTAGAGGTATATTTACCCAATCTCCTTTTTCCTTGATTTCTTTATATTAGTTTTGGTATGTTTGGGGTAGTATAGAGAATTAATTGACTTTTAGATGGTTAATCGATCTTCCTACATTATGAACCTTGGTGTATTCAAAGGGGTTTTTTTCCCACTTGCATGAATGCAAGATGGAAGCATTGTAGGAAAATTGATCTCAAGCATGGTGTTGTAGAAATCCATAATAAAGACCGATGTATGTTGTTGCAACAACCAAGAAAATTATGAAATAGAATTTCATATTTTGGGAAAAAAGTGAAGTTTTCTTATGAAAAATAAATAAATTGGAATTTCTAAATGAAATTGTTATGTTATTGTCTTATGTTGATTGTATGTATGTGATACAAATGATATGACAGTATTGAAGTTGGAATGCTTCAGAAGAAAAACTATTGTTGGAGACACTAGATCCCTATGAATGTAGAACCTTGGTGGGGTTCTAGTAATGAGTTGGAACTCTCCTTTTGTGTGAAATCCTTGGCAAGATGGATCATTGAGGGACTCTATAGCAGTGAAGGGATACCTAAGACTAGAAGGGTGAGTGCAATAAGGAAGAGGCAACTCATGGATGCTTATGGCATGCTAGCTATAATCATGAGGGTGTGTTAAATGGAACAATGAGCTGAATTCTTCCATGAAGCAGATATATGGAATAGATCAAATGACTTCCAAATATAGTATGAATACATGAATGGGTGCTTTGAAAGTAGAGAACTAAAAAGAAAACAAGATTCCAATAGCAAAGGATTGGATATTTTTTTAATTTTTTGAATTGTACATGGTATATAATGCGCTGAGGATAGTGCATAAATAAGGGGGAGGTGAATGTGATACCCTAGGTCGATCCCCATTTGTAAATGTAAATATGTTTTATAGGCTGGTGATCCAGGTTATTATAGGCCATAAGGCTTATGTGATTATTAGGATGGAGAGATTAGATGCTAAAGGCCAATGAGCCTATTATTGTAATATGTAAACACTCATATCATTATTAAAGTACATCACTGCTGCATACCGACCCACACATGAGTATGCAGGGATAAACTCCATTGGAAAGGGAAATGGGGCTAAGAGTCTAGTAAAGGGGATAAGCTAAGGGGGATTAATCCCAATGGAATATTATATTAATTTTCCTTAAAATCTAAAGTTATGGATATGAATATATCCTAAGTTTCTAAAGTAGGGATAAGGGAGTCTTGTTGTGAGTGGGAAATCCCTCTATGGACTAGCACTTAGGGTTAGATTACGCATGCAGAAAAGACCTAAATATCTCTAATTTATATCGTCGTCCCATACCTAATCCCCATTATTCTTAAGCAAATACATAGTTAAATGAGCATACCTTATTATAGGTGTTTGATGTATATCGCTCCTTATGCTTGATCATTTTTTGATTGTATCTCTCCTCCCAAGGACAACCTACATTCACATAAAACAAACACAAACTTCCCATGAATTTGATCTATAGATTAATGGGTTAGAGATTTCAATAAACAAGTATACAATAAATCATAAAAACCTCATATGGTGGGACGGGAAAAGTATCTCTTTATTATTAACTTCAACAAATCAACTTACAATGATGAAGTCGACCGCTGCTCCATGGACCTGGTCCTAGTCTCCTCTTCTACTTTCCTCCAACTTATTTTCTCTGTATTTCTTCTTGCACAAGGATGGCTAAAGGGTTGGGACAAAGGGAATGTACAAATGGGTATAGTTTCTTTACTATGATACTCCTCTTCCAAATGGGATCCCTAACCCTTCTTTTATAGGCTAGAAGAAGCTAGGTATTTGGACAAACCCTCGGCCATGCATGGACGAAAGGTTCAGTTAACTCACCCAAAGTTGTGTGTTCCGTCGACAACTTTCCTTTTTTTGTTCTTTTGTAGGTACACGCAAGATGTTTTGGGTCAGTGAGCATGTACATGCATTCAATAATAGAGCAGGGCGCATGAGACTTTATAAAAAGTGTTTTTAAGAAGAGTTGTTCAACAATGATTTGGAAAAGAAGGAATCTGAGATGGCCTGATGCTAGGTAAGCTTGTATGGTGAAAATTAGGGTTATAACAGATGCCCCCTAATGTGTGAGGTTAGAAGAGCATCTGATGGATGAAATACATTACCAATCTTTACTGATGTGCCGAACAAGTGAGCCCATGAACCAGAAATCGGGAGGCACCGTCTGGAAAAATAAAAATTGTCTCACCGAGGCAGGCATACCCATGCTTGGGATAGAATAAATTCATGGCTACTAATCAAATACACTGTAGATCCATGTCATATAACTTATATAAAGTGTAGCCGCGAACAATACACAATGAAGCTACATCTCGAAATCAAAAAGATATACATGTAGAGTATTCATCTTCTCAAAAGTTGATAAGGCCTGATGGCTAGAGATGAGGTCTTCAGAGCTCAAGCAACAACTTCAAAATATTCAAAACTCGGGTAGGGGTGTAATATGAGTGTATGACTTCACTACCCAGAGGTCTTCGATGGCTCGCCAGTCATGGACTAGAGAATCTTGGTGATCAGACTGAAAGCTTCATTGATTTCGAACAAGGACTTGATTGGATGTTTAGGATGGTCGAGTATGAGGGCAAGAGACAAACTGCAGAGGGGCCGACTCAGGCTTGGTAAAAACTTCCCTTGGACAATAGAATGAAAAATGATGAGACTCAGAAAACATTGCATTAATCATAAGTTCATGAGGCAGGAGGCAATGCAAACTCTCCATATGTTTGGAAGAATAACCAAATGGAGGAGGACCCAACTCTATGTAGTGAGAACAACTTCCTAAGGTCGTACTAAATCCCATAGTTTGGAAAACAAACAAACAAATGTGCTTTATCCAAGGGTTACTTATTGTGCTACCAATAAAGAAAATACTTTTCCCTTCCTCTTTTTGGGGTATATTTGATTTTTTTTTTGTCTTTTTCAATGATTTTGGAAAAAAGAATAAAGGAATGTTACGTTACAATGGAGGAACGAGTGTTACAAACATACAAGTTCAAGGTGCAAGGACAAGACTGATGTTCATAATAGTGATACTCGGAAAAAATCCTTCGGGGGCCAAGGGTGTTAAGACGCAGAGGCAAAGTGCTACAAGTCTTGTGTATAAGGTATGCTTCAGATGGTTCAGTTGGGAGCAACATGGAACCAACATTTAGACCAAAGATGCAATTATGCAAATGCGGTTAACAAAACACACAATGGTAACGTCCTTTGATGTAAGTTTAACGAGCCCAAAGAAGGTAATATCGATGGTTTTTCATATTTAGAGAGCATGAAAAAACGTAAAAGGAGATTCCATTTTGTTACCTTTTTCGAAGATAGTCTAGTCGGTTCAAAAAAAGGGTAAACTAGCACCGACAAGACGTCTATTCAAAACCATTTTAATGAGTGTGAGAAAGAGAAGATCACTCGGCCATTTTTTCATTTTTAAGGAGTCTGAAAAAAGATTAACTATGGACTCCATCAGGAATGTTCTTCTGGACCATTTTAATGAGTGTGAGAGAATAAGGTCACTTGGTGATCTTTTCAATTTTAGGGAGTCTGAAAAGAGCTTAACTATGGACTCCGTGGGGGTTCCTTTTTCGTAAATTTAGTCCCTCAAGCCCGGAAAAGGGTTAAAATGATACATGAGAGTACTCTTCTAGAGAACTAAAGTTCCATAGAGTATACCTTTGTTCGTATAGTTGACCATCCGGATCCAAAAAGGGGTAAAATACCATCGGACATATGTGACTTCAAATTTTAGTTTAACGAGTGTGAAAGGCAACAAGATCGCTCGACAATCTTTTCATGTTTAGAGGGTCTGAAAAGGGCTTAAAAGAAGACCTGCTATATCTTTTGGGAGTCTTAAGGGTGAGTTCAAGAGTGAAAAAGAATCATGTAAATGAGTCTCAAACTCATAATCAGTAAAAACAACAAGGACTCCTGAGCCTATAGTGATTCGAATCAACATGGACACCATAATGCAACCGGGATCTACCCATGGAATCCATGTTCCGGTAAGCTCTACCACCAACTTGTGACACTTCTAAAGAAACAATGATGGTTCCATGTCGCATCCTGATGGGATCGATCCCATGGCAAAAGAAAAAAGACAACGAGATACAAAAGTCAGGGTAGAAACCTAACCTACATGCTCAAGTTGATCTTTGGAAAAAATTTCCACAGACCGTCGAAAATTACCCAAAACTCCAAAAAATTGTCCCGATACCTGATCATACCCCTCCAATGAAACTCTTGAATCACTCTAAATAGTTTTTGGTTTGAAAAACATGATAAGGGGGGCCAAAAAAGTGACAAAAAGAGGCCAAAAAGTCTATAAATAGAAGTTGACAACTCATTATCACCACTGCTGATTTGGAAATTGACTCTGGAGCCAAAAAACCCCCTTTGATAAAAGCAGTGATTCTGGGAGCTACAGTGGACGAAACAACCATATATCTAGACCAAGTAAGTACAAACTCCCTTATCTTGCATTTTAAGTCTTTCTTTTTTCTTTAGGTTCGATTGTTTAGGGGGGAGTTGACCTTTAAAAGGTCAGCCCTAGGTCCACATGGACTATCTCAGGACAGGCTGTGTGTACATTCAGGTAGAGTAAACTCTGCATGTGTGTACACATGACTGTCAGCATTACAGCCCGTGTGGACCCCCTTATTGAATGAAAAAATCTTAAAAACAAGGATTAACCCTCCTGAACCTTGATGTTTTGCAGGATGTATGTCCACTGGAGAGAAATAGAGCATGAAGAGGTTAGTGAGTTGGTTGAAGAATACCCCAATGATGTGGTTGCCTTGATGCAATGTGGATTGCTCAAGTTCTTCTTATGTCCTTTTAGGCGGGCAAAACCTCGACTACTGAATGACTTGGTTGACTTTTGGCATCTAGATGCAGAGGCATTCATGTTAGAGGGGCAGTCACTGGTTCCCACAACCGAGGACATATAGTTTTTGACTGGCCTCTCTAGGAGAGGGGAACCAGTCAACTTCTGGAATTTTCCTTCAAGACTGCATAACATAGCGGAATTGATAGGCCTTTGTTGTGTGGCTGATATAGACCGCTCGAGCTCATAGGTGCCCATAAGCAAGATTACTAACTTATTTCTACAGGCGATAGTATTGTTTATTGGGTGAATCACTGGTTCTGCGGCTCTGCATCAAGCGTCCTGGGCACAGATGAACTGTGCAGTCCAATGCTTAAATGCACAAATATTTGATTGGAGCACCACATTGTTAGAGTGTATGAAGAGGCAGTTGACAGATTGTCGATTGCGGACACAGAGGAACTTCGGGTTTAGTACCGTTCTATGCTCTTTCTTCTTTGAGAGAGTTTTGAGCTTTAGTCCTCAAGTAGTGGTATGAGGACATCAGGCCTCTCTTCCTGCTATGTGTAGATGGGCAGTGTTATTGCCGCGATAGGGTGGTAGAAGGACCAATGAGTCCTTCGACGATGACTTCTTCGCGTGGTTGTCATGATAGATCCTGGTTATAGAGGATTACCCCTATGCCAGGATTGATTTCTCGAGAGACCCTGAGATACCAGTACCTCTTGGTGAGGAGCGAGGAGAGATGGGTAAGTTTACTTCATTGTTTTTTGTTTTTGTGAAAGATATGTAATTTTTATGTTGTTTTTGTTATATATCATTTTTTTTTGTGCCATAGTATTTGATGGATATGTGTTTGTTGCATGCAAATGTGGGACCAGTACGACCTGTGGACTATGCCAGGAATAGGTGTCGTCCTCGGCCAGGGGCTGCACCTGCCACTGTAGGGGGATCAACAGCAGTAGGAGATCTTCCAGCCGGGGAGAATGGGAGGGTGTTGAGATGAGTCAAGAGGAACTTTACTGCGCTCACTCACACGGTCCCTATGGCAGAGATTGAGGACCTTCCACCATTGATGCAACCTCACGTAGTGGGGGCACCACAGACATGGGTCCAATTGTTTCGGTGCTTAGCCAATGTTGTATATCAGTACAACAGGGCCCACGGGCCCTGACTTTCGTTAGGATTTTCACATGTCGAGAGAACTACTTGTATATATGTTTTGAGGCAATAAGCCCCCTAACTCGTTATTGGTCATGGTTTTTAGGTGCTTTCATCCATCTATGTACTTTGGTGACTATGATGTTATATATGGATTTTTATGTCTTTTTGTGTCTTATGGATCATCGTTTTTTTGCAAAAAATGTATTTACATGTTTATGTGTATGTCCTTTCATATGTGTGAAAGATGCCAATCTAAAATTTGATTAGCTAGGGTATCTGTAATTTGATTTAATCTCCTAGGAACATGAAAATATGTAATATAATCAAAGCTTCATTCTAAGAGATGTACCCTAAGGAATCGTTGATGTAACGTCGGATCATGAACATGGTAAACTTTATTTAACTGAGACACAACTAGCTGAGCGTCGAGGTAGACTCAGAGATGAGAGATACCAAATGACAAAGCGTCATAAAGCAACTCAATAACTACACTGTACTCGACGACATTATTTGTGGTGTCACCTAAGCATATACCTCCGGAAGATAATAACTAGCGTCGAGGTGTAAAAATTACCCAAGATGTAGAGGTAAGCCTTCGAGTGTGATGGCTAGCACCATCTGCATACCTAATGAACACCTCAGGTTCACTTGACATCTACCACAGTGACGAAAGATACATCAAAGAGACACGTTCATAACACTAAAAAACTAGAAAGTAATAGTACAAATACTATACATATGTTACAAAAAATTACCCATGGTGACCTACCTATGAGTAATACTTCTTGAGGTAGAGTCCATTTCTAGGCTTTGCCAAAGCATTCCCTTCAAAATCAACCAGACGATAAACACCTTTTTTTAGAACCTCCTTTATGATGAAGGGTCCGAACCACATGAGTTTGGATTTTCCTGCCCCTAGGGGGTCCTTATCTTGGTCATAGACCGGGACAAGGTCGCCTTTAGTGAAAATCCAAGGATGAACGAACCTATCATACTGACACTTGAATTTATGTTTGTAAGATTCATTGGCCAGGGCCACATCATGACGCTGCTCCAGGTATAATAACCGCTCTTCAAGTGGAGAAGTGTCTGGCAATAATTGTACTTCCAACTTTAGAGACGGGATCTGACATTGGATAGGAAAGACTGCCTCTAGCCCATAAATGAGTTGGAAAGGTGAGAAAATGGTTGCAGTCTTAATAAACGTTCGGTAAGCACATAATGCCGATTATAACATCAAATGCCAATTTGACTTGGCTGAGTTGACTGTTCGCTGTAGAATGGTATTAATAGTTTTGTTCACAACTTCCACTTGACCATTTTATTGGGGGTAGTAGGGTGACGAATGTTCCTTCCGTAACCCAAGATTTGACGTTAACTCAGTCATCATTTGGTTTTGAAAGTGACTGCCATGGTCAGTGACAATATCCCTTGAGACGCTAAACCTTTCTATTATCTAGTTGAATAAAAAGAGAGTTGTAGTCTCTCCATCATCTGTAAACATTGGCATAGCTTCGACCCACTTCTTGAAGTAGCCTACGACTATGATGATGTAACAATTCCCCCTTGCTGAAGGAGGGTTGCATGTAGTATAATCAATCCCCCACTTAGTGAAGGGACCAACTGTGATGACAAAAAACATGGGAGTGGGATGTGCCCTCATCTTTCGAGAGAAGATTTGGCATGGGTGGCGCTTCTTGACCGATTCGATACAATCTTTGATTAGTTTTGGCCAAAAGTAACCTGCTCGTAGAATATTTTGGGTTGTTTCCAACCCAGACAAATGACCGCCACAGGCTCCAGTATGGAAATCGTTAATCACGATAACTACTTCTTCGTGAGTGAGACATCAGCGCAGGATGCAGTCTACACCTCTCCGATACAATGTATCATCGAGTATGAGATAATTCTTAGCCTAATGGAGTATGCGTCGACGCTCATCACAAGAATCAGATGTGGGGCACTTCAAAGTATGGAGATATATAAGTATATCTCCATACCAGGGATCCGAAGAGGTGATAAAAAACATATATCCTCTGATAGGCAACTCTTTAGGCACAAGATCACCTGACTCAACCATAAGTTCTGAAATAAGTTCTGCGAAGACCAGTGACTTTTTGGATTTCGCTGAAACAAAATATAAGTCAAACTCCTAGAGGATGACTATCCATCTACTAATATTTCCGCCTATTACCCATCATGTCAACATGTACTGAAATGGATTTACGATAGCAATAATAGTGGTCTTGCGAAACATAACATAATGACGGAATCGTTGAACAACATGGACTGCTACCAACTCAATTTTTTTGATATGAGAATAATTGAGTTTTGGTCCTACGAGGCCTCGACTTAGTTAATAGATGACATATTCTGAGAACAAGTCATCTTATTGAACTAAGACCATGCCAATGGTTGAATCTGCTGCAGCCAGATATAATAAGAAATCCTTGTTATAGTTAGGTGGCCAGAGCAAAGGGGTAATTGTGAGGGCATGTTTCAACGCGGAGAAAGAGAATTGAGTGGCATCATCCCAATAAAAAGGAACACCTTTCTTAAGTAAGTGCATAAATCCCTTGGTGATATCAACATAGTTAGCAATGAAGCGTCGTAAAAAATTCTCCTTGCCCTGTAGACTCTGAAGTTGAAGGATTGTGCGTGGGGGGGGCAATTGAATTATTGTTTCAACCTTGAGAGGATCAACCATGATCCCTGTTGTTGACACTATGAAACCTAACAAACATCCTGATGTTATGCAAAAGATGCACTTGTTTGGATTCAAGTGAATCCGGAAGTCGCGACAACGCTCAAAGATAAGTTGGAGGTGTGTGGGATGATCCATTCTCTTTTGAGATCGATATGCTAAATCATCTAAATAGGCTTCGAATATATTCTTGAGGTCATGGAAAGAAAAAAACATGGCCCACTGAAAGGTGGCTCCATCATTTTTGAGACCAAAAGGCATATTACGATACGTGAATGTACCCCATGGCCAAATGAATGTTGTTGTGTGCTAGTCTTCGGGTTTGATTTGTATTTGGTTATATCTCAAAAAACCGTCCATGAAAGAGAAGGCCTCGCAAACCACACATTCATCAATTATCTGATTCATGAATGGTGTGGGGAAATTATCTTTGGGATAGGCCTTGTTCAAATCACCGAAGTTTGTACATACACGAATTGTGCCTTGTGTTTTATTGACTGGCACGGGGTTTGACACCCATTGGGTCAAATGGATAGGATAGATAAAACTAGCTTTTAGTAGTTTCTCAACCTCAAATTTAATGGCTGCTGCTTTCCTGGGGTTAATTGGATGAAGCTTCTACCGGACAGGCTTGGAATATGGATAAGTTGTGATTTCATGTTCAACTATTTTTGGATCGATGCCTGGAATTTCCTCGTAAGACCAGGAAAAAACATCACGAAATTCTTTAAATAGATTTGTGTAGATTTGAATCTCTCTGGGGGAGCAGTCAGCTCTAACAAAAACATTCTCCATGATGCCAGGGGTTATGGAGATATTGATTGGTATGGTTTCAGCGATGGTTTCCATATTACCCTCAGCATAGACATTGTGTATAACTAAGGGATTAATAGGACAAGTCATATCTCCAGTCATAGTCAAGGTGAATTCTCTAGCCTCAATTCTACTGAACTCTGGGAGAAAGTATGATCTATGATGAAGATCATCCCAGGGTTTGTCCAGACTAGTCATTGCTTCAATTACTTCTTCGTCAAAGGGAAATACTACGTCTAACGAATCGGTGTTAGCGAGAGAACCTTGAGCCCAAATAGGCTCTAGAAGTGGATCGAAATCTTGTGCAGGAGTTGGATCTAGGTTGGATGAATCTTGATGGACTAAAGAGTATGCTACTTCAGCTGTGGACAAGGGCATGGACATGCCCATATGCACTGTCCCCTCCATCATGGCTGATGGGGAAGGAAGTATCCACAGATCAGTGAAGTAATTCATGCGAAACGATGAAACTTGGAAAATATCAACCTTATGGTGGTCGGATATGAACTTGACATCACCTTGAGAGGGTGGGTAATCAAAGGTACCCATCAAAGATGGGCACAAACCAACCCCTACGTTGACTACGCCTGGCTGAGGATTATCAATCATCGGGACTGCAGACACCCCCAATGAAGGGTCAAATATGGAGAAAGACAATTGATCATTGGTCACAATATGGTCCTCGTGTGGAAACAACAAGACCCGAAAAACTGTAGCAACCACTTCTTGCATGGAATAATTTCAACTCCTTCCTAACAAAATATTGTAGTCGAGGGACGTGTCAACTACCTCTACCTCAACACACACAATATTCCCTCCCAATTGCATGAAAAAAGAGGGAATGATACCATGTGGCAGAACAAATGACCATCGAAAGCAGTGAGAAGAGTAGGAGATGGAGACACAACATGCTAGCCAATGGCCTTCCAACAATCCAACGACATAACGCAGGTCGATACACCCTCATCAACCACCATGCGGAAAATATTTCAAGTAAAATTTTTCATGGGGTGAGCCACTACTATCTGAAACACTACGTGGTAAGGTAGACGAGGTTTTAAGTCGGTTGTATCTAGCATGATGGTACCCATATTACAAGTCTCGGTAGATCCTAGAGAGGTTAACAAAGATTTCCTCTAGGAAGGGTAGCTTTGGAGGACCTCCAAAGAGGACATCGCACAAGGGGTTTGAGACAAATATTCCACCACATAATAGTTCTGGGTGGCCCTTGCATTCGGGTTGTGAGAATATTTTTTGAACGCGCCTTTTGGGATGCATGTCATTGTTTTTCCCAAATTCTTCTCAATATGTAGAGGAAGAGATGGGAGTTTGGCTTATTTTCCCTTCTCAGAAGTGCTTGGTTTACTGTAGTCATGCGCTCTAGTGGATATGAAAGAATCACCCTTCATCATATATACATTTGTAAATGTGGAATTGTTCGAAGACGAAGAGGGTCCTTGACTACCCCCTTCCTCACTTGTAGAGGATTGGGTTAGGTTTTGTCCATGCTGAAATGGATTTGTTAACATAGAAAGATGTTGTTGTGTCACAAACTTTTGGGCCTCTACAATCTGGGGACATAGGTGGGTTGGGTGGTCCTCCACACACAGGTTGCATGGATACCTCATCTTCCATTTCTTAGTGTTTCCCCCGCCAGCATTATCAGTGGCTTTCTTATCCCCGTTACCCTTCTTTCATTGTTTTTTCTTTCCTTCAGGCTGTTGGGTGGCCTTTGGATTTTTCGATTGCACTGTGTGTACATCCGACATTTTATTAGGGGGAGAAGCCAAAATAGTAGTTTGGCTGGCCGCTATGTGTTGTATAGACAATTGTTGCAACTGCTTCGTTAGTTGCTCAATGAGCTTTGTTTGTGCTGAACCAACAATATCGTCAGCATGTGATCCAACTCTTTGTCTGGTTTTATCAAGTATTGAGCGTGGCGCATCTAGCAAGATCTCGTATAATAAACTAGACTGAGAATAGATGAGCTCAAGGTATTGAGCTCTCATGATGGCGTATTCTTCGGAGAACACTCCTGAAGTCGCAACGTCTTTGAATAATTGTGGAACCAAAGACTTAAGGAACCACTCAAGATGGAATGTTGGTGGGACTAGTACCTTAATTAAACTCTTCTGGCGTCTCCATTCTCGGATGTGATCAGAGATATGGTCTGCTTTTGTCTATGAGAAATTGTCTAGCAATTCTTTGCCAACGTCGTATCTCACAGGTAATTGGAAATGGTTTAGGAAGGCCATTGCCAATTCGCCAAAGGAAGAATATCTTGATCGGTCGAGCTCAATGTGCCATTTCACGACACTCCCAATGAGAGTACGTTGAAATAATCGCAATTGTACGGAGTCATATTTCAAAGAGTTATATGAGCACCAAAGGTGGAAGGTAGTCACATGATCGCCTGGATCTTTGTTAGGCTTGGCTTCAAAATTTGGTATGTCTGAAGGGAACTTCGTCAGCATAGGAGGCCAACACGGATTGTGATAGATAGGGTCATTCAACAACCTTGTCAAGTCTGGAAAATGCAAGGTTGCCAAGAAAGGTAGTTTGGGTTGTTGGTGATAACCTGGGAAAAAGGGGCCCGGAGTTTGACTGGCACCAGGTTGCCAGGAAATGTTCGGATGCTGGCTTGGGTTCTGGTAAAAACCATGGCCATGACCAACATACAGATTTTGTGTGTGAGGAGACATCATCGTATGATTCCTAAAATACGACGTAGATGGATGGGCGTGCATTACATTCGGAGGACTTTGGGAAGGGTTGCTCCATGCCGATCCTATGGGGATAGGAATAGTACCTTGTCCGGGGTTCCATTGACTGTGGAAATAATTTCCCCAAATGGACATTCCTGATGAAGGAACGGATCCCTGCCAAGAATTCCAAGGCCCTGATGTGGAAGAAGTTCCTGGCTTTGCCCCCTATGTAGGAATAGTACCCAACATAGGAATAGGTTGTCTGAAATCAGGGTTGACCCTAGTCGAGAAAGTAGATGACGAAAAGGTGTTGTTATCAAATGCACAAAACAAATAAAATGGTGTCGAACCGACCGACATACTATGCGAAGGTGGTCCTTGACTCCCTACTCCAAGTAAACTATGGTGTGTAGGTGGCCCAACGGATTGCTGATGCGTGCCACCGAGTGAAGGGGACAAAGGAGGTATATGACCTCCCCCGTAAGGGAAAGCGTTAAAAGAAGAAGGAGTGCCCCCCATGTGGCCTTGCAGAGGAGAATTAAAGCTCCCTACCCCCATACCTGAAGTCTGTGAAGTGGAGTAGGAAAGTACAGGACTTGTACCTGAACTAGGCATCCCGTATGAGAACGGAGGGCCTATTGCACTTAGTGGGAAAGGGGTTGTGGCTGCCACCATAGACAGGATCAGAACACTTTGTTAGGTAGAGGCGGTCGAGACCATGGTGGCTCAAACTGGTGATGGTGGGTTAGGAGGTGGAAAATCTCCTATGGTGACAACCGTAGTGGGAATTGAAGAATTCCCAGAAGGAGTAGCAGCATTTGTTTCCATTACTATGTGCGACACTGTCTGGCACTCGTAAGGATGAATTGATACAATGATGGGTGCCAAAATATCAGTGGTTAAGGTTTCAGGTGGACCAAGAGCTTTCACTTCAAAGTCTAAAATAGTCGATTCCTTCGGATGTTGGTCGGACACAATTTCTTATGACCTGGTCACTTCAAAAGACCTTTGTTGGTCTAGCTTTCGCCTTAGTGGTGGTGGGGGTGGATCCAGTGTAACCGGTGATAGGCCCTGAAGCCTTCGTGACCGGCGGAACTCATGATACTCCAATATGTGAGAAGATCAAAGACACTCTAGGGCTATCTAACTGTTCAAAAAACAACACACACTGAAAAGTACCTACAAGATAAGACAAGCAAACACTAAACTAAATGGAAGAATAGTTACAACAACCAACACCAGAGCAACTTATCGATGCAAGTAAAAATTGAACATGGAAGCACCCTCTAGGTATACTTTTCAAAGCGTGGCCCGATGTCTGTCCTAGGTACTGCGGTATACCCCCACAGTCACCTGTGTTTGTCCCTAAAAATATAGGCAACTAGGTTGCCAGTGCGCGAACAGTCACCAAGTGGGTACAGTCAAAAGTCAGGTAGACCACAATGAGCAGGGTATCGAGCCCGAAAATTGTCAAGGGTATCGAAAGAAAATGGTCTGAAAGACAACTGAGGACCTCGAATGGATTCGAGACCCATGAAGCCCCGTGGAAAATGCAATCGACGGAATCCCAAAACAAGCCCTCTATATGTGTTCTCCACTACGATTGGTCTAGCTTTGGAGGGGTTATCTCTGCTACCTTTCCACACATGACCTCATGTTTATCCCCTGTGTTAGAGGGGGGTATCGGATAACTTTCATGATACTGGACTTTGACACTCCCTAACTCAGACTCCAATGTTTGATTT
>JZKD02S1750986.1:52950-65848 GCA_000966675.3 Picea glauca
TGTTTGGTTTGGGTGGCCTTGGAGAATTTACTCTCCAACCTATTCCAAGGCCCTAGTCCTGAGCTAGTGTATGCACCCTACAAACAGAAAAGTCTACTTTATTTTAATTAGCATTTCTTTTAATGGGAATTTTAAAGTCACAAGGTACGAAAGTGAAACTGATGGTGTGTAAAAAGACTCAAAGAAAAATGAACAAAATGCGTGAAACCAAAAATTTTTACTAAAATGCAAAACCAACAACTTTTCAATGAAAGACTTCTTTTCAAATTTACTAAGATTTCATGCAGTAAATATAAAGGACTTTCGCTTAGATCTGCGAGCTAATTATACTCTAAATGAACTGCAAAAACTTATGCAAAAAGACTCTTTCCTACCAACTGATGTAACAACACAATCTTCAAATCAAGAAGAAGATGAAACAAGAAAAATATTTTTTATTTTATTTTATTGCAAAATAACGCAACAAGGAAAAATGTTGACAAGAACAAAACCAAGAGAATGAAAAGAAAACTCTGGCTTAAAGCGCAGATCGAAAACAGAATCAGAGCACAAAAATGCAAAAAAGCAATCTAAACAGCACCGATTCTAACACTTGCCTAAAAACCATAAAACAAAGATTTTTTTCTCTTTTGTCTTTTCTATCAAAACATGAACTAACAAACACAGGCTAAGGATAAGATGCCCCAACCTGCTGACTGTGCAGCTCCAGACTCTATACCCCTGAGAGGATCTCTTCTCACCACAAGAGGGGATGACTTCCCCACCCAAGCTGAAAAGCTACCAAACAAGCCCGCGACTGTCACCAATACAACACGAGTGAAAACGCGTGCTGAGCTACAACAAAGCGCGGGTACCCGCGGGCTAGACTTAAGCAGGCCGCGGGTCTGTATAAAAGCCAAGATAAACAACACACAGGCAGTCCAGACCTCAAAAAGGCCTCTGGTATTGACAACCAGGGTCTCTAAAAGGCTTGGATGCTATTACTTCAACAGAAAAGGAAAATTTGCAAAAAAGAAAACAAATGAAAAGAATATCCAAAACAATAAGACAGACTGAAAACAAGACAATAAACCAATCAAGACCCAGACAAGATCCAGAAAGCCCCCCTGAGAAGGTAAACTTCTAACAGGGAAGAGGAGACTGCCTCTCAAGCCTTCTGAATGCTACACGCTACTGAAACCACTGCAGCAAGTGTTCAAACGCGGGCTGCAGAAGGTTAGGGCGCGGGTTACACACGTGCAGGCCTTATGCAGGCCACATGTACCTCTGTGTGTCCCGAGAATCAATGTCAAGCAACAACCAAGGAAAAAATGGTATTGATAACCAGGTTCCTTGCTATATTTTGACCTAACAGAAAAAAAAAAACAACAAAGAAATATAAAACTCAACTTCTTTGAACTACCCAAGAACCTCTAATGAAATCCGGAAACCCTAAGAGTGAAATCTCCCCAGTGGAGTCGCCAATTCTGTTGTGGGGTATTCTACCCTACAGACTAACAAGCTAGGGTTTAAAATTGTATGCAGATCATGACCCTTCATAAGCTACTTTTAACCTCCTACCCCGAATCTAAAACCCTTTTTCACAAGAAAACAAGGGAACAACCAACTAACCTTTTTATCGATGGTTGATGTAGATCCTCCATTGAGATTTATCTCCTTGCTTCTGCTGCTCCTTCCAAAAAGCGATCTTGCAATCAAGACAAAACTATGCATGCATTCTATTGTTCTACTAGAGGGTTAGAGATTAAACACAAATCACATAAAACATATAAGACTCATGTATTTGGGATGGGAAAAGTATCTTTTTATTAATCTCAATATGAACCAACTTACAATGATTATAGAGACCGGCCACCATTCCTCGATCCTGATCCTGGGCTCCTCCTCTTCTTTGTCCTCCGACTGCTTTTCTTGAATTCTCCTAAAGCTTGAGGAAAGGCTAAAGGGTTGGGACAAAACAGATTCGGCAATTGGGCAGAGTTTCTTTGCTATGATTTTCCTCCTTTGAATAGTACCCTTACCCCTTCTTTTATAGGCTAGAAGGAGCTAGGGTTTTAGATGGGCTCTCGGCCATGCATGGCTAGGAGTTCCAGTTAACTGACCCAAAGCTTTTCGTCTCGGCGGAAACTTTCCTGATTTTTTGCTTTGTTAGGTAAACGCGGGCTATAGTGGGCTAGCCCGTGTTCCAACGCATGCAATATAAGGGAAGAAAGCGTTCCAATGCGCCCAATGTTAGGTTAGGGCGCGGGTTTCTTATTTTAAGTGGTTTTTCAAGGTTTTATTCAGCATGGCTTTGGCAAGGAAGAGACATGAGTTGGCCTGATGCCAGGTAAGCCTGTGTGGCGCATTTTAGGGTTATAAAAGTCCTGATCAACAAGAAACAAGTCACCATTCATGTATGCGTTGATTATAGGGATATCAACAAAGCTTGTCCCAAGGACAACTTTCCTACCCCCTTCGTCAATCAGATTGTTGATGATTGCGCCGGAAGTGAAATATTCTCTCTCATGGATGGTTTCTCCAGGTATAATCAAATCAACATTCTTCCTAAGGATCAACATAAGACTACTTTTATTTGTCCTTGGGGTACTTTTGCCTATCGGAAACTTCCTTTCGGTCTCAAGAACGCTGGCACAACTTTTCAATGCGCTATGTATTATGCTTTCCTTGATATCAAGCACATCATCCAACCATATCTAGTCGATTTACCCGCTCACTCAATGCGCCGAGTCGATCATCCAACCCACCTTCGAGCCATTTTCATCCGCTGTCGGTTCTACCGTATACGTTTGAATCCTCATAAGTGTGTTTTCTGCGTGGAATCCGACAGACTTCTAGGTTTTATTGCTTCACGTCAAGGGATCTGGGTGGATCCTTTGAAGGTTGAGGTGATCCTTAATCTCCCTCCTCCTTCTACACTTCGCCAGTTACAAAGTTTGCAAGGGAAAGAAAAATTTCTTCGTCGTTTTATCCCAAATAATGCCGAGATAACTCATGGATTTATGCGGCTCTTAAAAAAGGGTTCAGAGTTCATCTGGGATACCATCGCCAACGATGCTTTCAAATCTTTGAAACTGTCCCTAATGCGTGCTCCACTTATCTTTCCCCCCGATTATAGTCGCAATTATTTCCTCTACCTTGCTGCCTCAGATTACACCATTGGTATGGTTCTCTTCCAAGAGGATGATGCTAACGACGAACATGTTATCTACTAATTGAGTCAAAGTCTAACGCCTACCGAAATCAAGTATTTACATGTCGAAAAACTAGCCTTGGCTGCCGTCCAAGTTGTTCAATGCTTCCGGCACTATATCCTCTTGCGCAAGACTACAGTGATTTCTCACTGCAACCCTATGCAACACATTCTTACACATCAATTGCTAGGGGGAAAATACTCCAACTGGATTGTGATACTCCAGGAGTTTGACTTGGAATTCGAATGCGCTAAGTCCAATAAATCCTTAGTGTTTGCTGAGTTGATATGCGACTTTCCTTATTCTGAAACAAAAAATTTAGCAGTTGATTCATTACCCGATGAATCTCTTTTTCTGCTCAGCACTGATGATATTTGGTATGGTGATATCACTATATATCTCCAAACCCAGAATTTTCGGCCAACTTTGTCTAGTACTGACTGAAGTCGCATACACTATCAAGCCCGTCAATATATTATCCTCGATGATACTCTTTATCATCGGGGGATTGACTCTATTTTTTGATGTTGCCTAATGTTCGACAAAGCTGAGAAATCTCTGAATGACTGCCATTCTAGAGCATGTGGTGGTCATATGTCTGGGTATGCTACTTCCCAGAAGATCTTATGAGCAGGATATTTTAGGCCTTCTTTATTTAATGACAGCATAATCGCCGTTCAAAAATTCCATGCTTGCCAGACCTATAATCAGAAGATACGGTCACATCCTGCTCCTCTTCACCCTGTGGTCTCTGTTGGTCCCTTTGCGAAATGGGGCATCAATTTCATGACATGTCACCCTCACTCAGCCGGGGGGCATGGATACATTATTGTTGCTGTCGATTACTTTATGAAATGGGTCGAGGCAATGCCGACATTTGAAAACACAGGAAAGACTGCAACATTATTCATTTTTAATCACGTCATAGCTCATTTTGGTGTTCCCCAGGCTATCGTTACTGATCAAAGTAGCCACTTTAGAAACTTTATGATGTCCGAACTGACTGAAAAGTTGGGTCTTTTCCATGAAAACTCAACGTCCTATTACCCACAAGCCAACGGCTAGGTCGAAGAAATTAACAAATTTCTCATAACTATGCTCCGACAAATGATAGGGATTCACAAAACAAGTTGGCACACAATGTTGTTTTCGGCATTGTGGGCTTACCGGACATCCGTCAAGTTCGCTACTAGGTTTACACCTTTCCGGTTAGTCTATGGTTTGGAATCCATTCTCTCGATTGAATGCGATATACCCTCTTTAAAACTAGTTGTTGAACTCCTACCAAACACTTATGCTGAGGAAGAACATCTATTGTATCTTATGCGATTAGACGAAACTCGACGCGATTCTACCCTAGTCATAGAAGCTCAGAAAAAATGTGTCAAGGCCTACTATGACAAACATGTCAAGCCTCACGTTTTCTTCGAAGGATATCTTGTTCTCCTCTATGATCAAGATCGAGATATGCTAGGAGCTGGAAAATTCGAAGCCATGTGGCTAGGTCCTTATATCGTTCGACGAGTTTTGGAAAAAGGAGCTTATGAGTTAGTAGATTACGATGGTATCCCTTTAAGTGAACCCAGGAATGGGTTGTACTTGAAGAAGTACTATGCTTAAAATCATCTGTGCATGAGTGCTTGTATTTTTATTGTATCATACTTCTTGTGTGTTACTATAGCTTTCTTTTGTCATTATCTGGTCTCTACCCTTATGTGACGTTGTGATTGATTTCCAGATGTCAGAGTCTTTGCTACCCTATATTGGCTTCGCTGATGGCCCCAACCGTAGTACTCAGAACCTTGCTTTCGTTGCATGGGAAATTTACGCCCCTACAAATGAACTTGTCTCCTTACGAGGTGTGTGTCTCGGTCGTGCGACCAACAATATTGTAGAGTATAGTGTCGTTATCGAATTGTTGATTGGTTCTATCTCGCTCGGAATCCGTCATTTGGTTGTGCAACTCGATTCATAGCTTGTAGTACTACAGTTAAGTAATGTCTATACTATTCGAAGTCCTACGTTGTTATGGGTGTATTTGCGAATTCGCCTTTTGGAACGTTATTTTGATTATATTGAATATCAACATATTCCTAGATGTCTAAATACATTAACTGGTGCATTAGCTAACTATGTATTAGACATACATTTGGATTATTTATAAATCAATCACCTTAATGTTCACACAACATAAGATAAACCGGTAGAAGCCGTCTGTATATATAATGATCAAAAGAGTTTTTTACAAAAAAAAAATTTCCGAAGACCAAAATGTCAAAATCTGAATCTCATAGCTTCTACAAAGAGACGTCATGGATGACGTTCACAGTAACATACGACTGCCCGGGAAACCCTATGGAGCAGTCGACCTATGGACTCTTACACTCCTACTATGTGACGCTGATAACGTTGTGGAACATCTCCAAGAGGCATGTCTGGAATATCTTCTATCAAACCCTCTAGGTTTTGTTCCACTTCTTGATAATCCTTAGCATCCCATTTTGGCATTGGCACCACCTCTCCTCACCACTGAATGGGAGAAGTATTGGGAGGTTGATAAGGTCCCACAACTGTGTCATCAAACAAATTTTGTATTTATTCTTTGGACGAACATATTAAACACATTTTCATATGATAAAATTCATAAAAACATTTAAAAAGGAAAAATATTGCGTACTTCTTACCAAGTTCCCCCCACTGAGCACCCTTTGGCAGGACTAAGTCCGGATCTCCTCGAAAATACAACACGACATAAGAATAATCGTCGACTATCAACATCTGTGCTCATATCCAGTCAAAGAAGGTATCATCATACTTGATAATTGGTCCAGCTACGTGTCGGGCCATGAGCTAACACCATCTCAACATTCTTGGATCCCTGAGAGATGGTAGATTCCACTCAACCTGTAGCCTCAGTAATGGAACCCTCTCAAGAAATAAGGACACTAACAAATATATGTACCCGAATTTCTTCAGGTTTCCTTGTCTGCATTTGGTCAATTGCCTTTTCATGCTATGAAGAACTACATCTACCCAGTTAAAAACCCGAGGTTCAATACACTCTATGGCATACTGAAAGTAACTCTGGAGTGCCATGTGAGAAGCAAAGCTCCCAGCCATCCGAGCAATGGTGAACAAGATAGTCTAGAGGGTCAATTACCATACTCCCCAAATAGCTACTTTCCCTTTCTTCCTCTTTGCCTCAGAAACACAGTGTAAGCGACAATACTCACTCATGGGCAGTCCACCACCTCTGCTACCAGTCAGGCTCACGTGGTACCCACGCCATGACAGTCCAGTCAAGAAGTAAATGTCCTCAATATCTAAGGACAGTGTGTGGACCCCTACATGGAATACCTGCTATTCGGAATCCCACATATGCACAAGGTACTCTAATAACCTGACTTGGGCCCTCATGCCCAGGATACAAAAGTACTTCAGAAGACCACAGTTTCTCAAAGCGGCAATAGTGGGTGGATGATTTCTGGAAATGGAATTTTCTTCCTCGTTCTCCCTTTCACACCATTCCAGAACCATTGTGATGGCCAATTACCTGCATAAGAAGCACAAAAAGAAGATTGGTAACTCTACTCACAATTTGGTTTTCTTTCATTGGGAAAAACTTTAAAAAAAAATTATGCTTTGCGATTCTCGTAGGTTCCCTTTAGGCACAATGAGAGAACCTCGTAGGCTGCTGTGGGCTCACCTACAAGAATGACCCATTCTCACAGGTCTCGTGTAGCCCACATGCGAGAATGGTTGAGCGCAAGTATGGCTCACAAAACCAACTCAAAAATGAGTTTTTACCAATGAAAATGAAAAATAAAACCTTGAAAGAGTAGAGGAAAAAGAGCCTACCTCACTGTCACTAACAGATCTTCGAATGGATGCTCATAACTCCCGCAATCTGACACCGAATTTTGAGGTTAAAAGAGGGGTTTTTGGGCTCAAATAGTGAAAAAGTGAAATGATATGGTAAAAAGAGTTTTACTCCTTTATATTTACTTTTACCATGTTATTTGAATTTTTTATAATCATTTATTTATTAAATCCTAAACCCTAATTCCCTTTTGAGTGTAACTTTTGCAGGCGTAACGACTTCGATGTTCATGTACAGGGATGCAGACATATTTTTTCTTTTTCATCGCATGTTTTGTGTGTTTTTTATGGTTTTTGTATAAAACCTCGAGCTTGGTCTTTGTCCGTTCTCATGCTCAAAAATACATGAGAACGTGATCGAGCATACTTTTATCACTTTTTCGGGCTCAACAAGGTTATACAAAAAAGGAACCCCCATGGAGTCCTCTTTAAGCTCTTTTCAGACTCTCTAAACATGAAAAGATAGCCGAGTGACCTTGCTATTTTCATGCTTGATAAAGTATTTGAATAAAGCACCTGGTGGGTGATAATTTATCTCTTTTTTGGTCTCATCAGACTATTTTACGAAAAAGGAACTGAGAGAGTTCTCTTTTAAGTGTTTTTCCAGACTCTATAATCATGAAAAACCTTCGAGTTTTCTATCTCTGGACTCGTTAAACAAACATCGACAGACCCATACTGGGACCAAACCACTCCTTCTTAGGGTTCGTTAAACATACTCTGAAGGACTTATCCGAAGGATAAGCTTATATCAACAAGCATATGTTATCCTCCTTAAGCTTGCGTAAAAATAAAGAGGTACTTGCTAGAAATGGTGGGGGAAAATTTGGGAAAGGGATATGTTATCATCTTCGTATTGATTGGAAGTAAGTGTCACTCTTGAACATGACACCCCCTATTCATTATTTGAATTTAGTTTTGGAAATCCATTTGTCTCTCATTCGATTTGCTACAAGGTCATTCTCTGTGTCATCTTTGAGTCAATGCTGCCAAATCATTATGTTGAAGGAAAATTTCCCTGCAGACAGGTAGATCTCCTCTTGAGAGATAGAATCTTAGATCTTAAGACATAAGATGCTTAACATGGACACTGACTTCCTTTCAAATCTATACAAACTAATGTACGAGGAGGAAGGAGAAAATAAGTACCTTTTACCGACGTTTGTCCCTGCATGCTCCGAGTTGAACTCCAATCTTTTGCTCCTCGATGAGCCCTGTAGAAAAAAAATAGTACAACCACTTCCTACTCTATTGATATTAGCTTGAAATAGATCTATCTATCAGAGACAAGTTCATGTGAAATTAAACACAAACTATAAACAAACAGGCCAAGCAAATTATATTAATGAGGACAGAACATTGCTTACAACCGTAGATGGATTGCAACAGTTTCACCAAGTCCTCCTTGTCTACCCCTTGCTCTAAAGATACACGATCCAAATGATGATAGCTTCACTGATTTCTCCCTATGAGATCATAGGTCTCTTGCTTCCAAAATATCTCTGTTCCGGCACTACTTATAAGATCATAAGTTTGGTGTGATTCTCCTTTTTTCAGTCCTCCTTTTCACCATGAGAAAGCTTGCCTATATAGCCTTGGAGAGGCTTTAACCACTTGAGATATCCTTGGGGAAGTTGAGGATTTTCCTCCTTCAGTTGAGGATCTACCCTAAGATCATGGATGGACTAGGGATTCAAATCCAACTGCCTTCCAAGAATGAAAGGATCCTCCCCCCATTCATCTCAACAACTTAACTACTGCCCATAATAGGTAGAACTCCCTCAAAAGGGCCATCAAAGTGTTGTAGCACTCCCTAGTAGGATTTAGGGGGGCAAAAAGACTCCTAAAGACACCAACGCTCCCTCAAAAGGGACAAAGTAGCTTTATAATGCTCCCAGACAATGTAAGGGGGAGCGCCAACACTCCCAGAAGAGGTATAAAGGAGCGCTCTCCTCCAAAACTTATTTTTTTGAGTGTTTTCAGATGGAAAAAGGTTCATGAGACCAGTTAACCTTTCCTCCTGTTCCAAATCAAGTGTTTTACATGTGCCAAGTGTCCTCCTAATGTCGTTTACAGGAATGACATAGGCATCATGGCAGTATGCTTCCCTGACACTTGCGACCTTTGTAATGACGACACTTGCGACACTATCAAAGTGAGTATTTTTTATGTGTAACCGATTGCCCCCCAAAGTATGAAGTTAGAAGACAGGAACTGATAACTGAAATTATTTGTAGACTTTCAAGCAAGGGTATAGACGCAGAGAACTTGACAAAAGCTGCACACAAACATCCAACAAATATTATGACATGTTTCAAAACCAAGGCAGGCATACCTATGCTTGGGTGATCAAGACTTGCAAGATATGGCCGCCATAAAATACACTGTTGATCCATAATTGTATCAATAAAAAGGTATATCCACTGAAAATAAACTATGGATCTATACTCTTATGACATGACCTGATCGTAGCCATGAAGAATACACAGTGGATCTATGATATGACAAGACATAGCCATGACCAATACAAAGTAGATCTATGTCATAGTATATGTGTCATTGTTCAAGAGAAACTCCATCGCAACCTGGGCAAAGTACATATCAAAGTGATCACTCAACCCAGGGTCTTCTTACCGATCCCAATGTAGTACGAATCTAACCATGTGAATAGATGTCATGATTTCGAACATGGCAGAAACCACTTGATTACTGGTCAATGATGTAAACCATTAACAAGCGTGAGGGAGATCACCATTAATGTCAATGATTCCCAAGGTACTCTAGTACATTCCAACGAATGTGAATGGATGAGCTGGAGTCAAACATCCGTGGAATCATCCAATCAGAGGTCAATGATGTAAACCTGCTGTTGGATGTGAGGAGGCCTTCCATTGAAGCATGCAAGTCCCAAAGTACTAATTGGTTTCTAAGTCTAGTCTCTGGATAATGTTTTGAAGTCGAAAGGAATAGACTCGTCGAAGGAGGGCCTTGATGTATCCCCCATCAATGACATGAAATGTACATAGAGATGTAATTGGTAGATCAAATGAACATGGACTGACATGGGTATTGACACAAGATATTTGTGATGGCTGACTCTCAAGGTGGATACTTCCCTTGAACACTGAGGCACAACAACAGAAACATGACATGGACCAAAACTTGATGATGCAGTGGATGCTGTAACTTACGTCAGGTGACCCAAAGGAGTGAAATAAACTCAAAGGATTGGTTCAGTGTAGAGGTTCAGTGGATTATAACGTGTGCAAAAAACACAGTGCCGTGTTCAAGGGCGACTCTAAGAGTTACTTGGTAATGTTCTCAAAATTTTCTTGGCTTGCTTCTTTCAATTTTTCCCCCCATCTAGATAGACTAGTACCTCTTTTTAATTTAACGAGCTTGAGGAAGGTAACACATGCTCAATATAACTCACCTTTGGTAAGTTCCTCTTCCTTTGTTTAACGAACTGGAAGAAGTAAGGGTTCGATCATGTATGGGCCTGTCGATGTTTGTTTTAGCGAGTCCAAAGACAGAAAGATCAAAGGTTTTTCATGATTATAGAGTCTGGAAAAACACTTAAAAGAGAACTCTCTCAGTTCCTTTTTCGTAAAGTAGTACGATGAGACCGAAAAATAGATAAACTATCACTCAACAGACGTTTTCTTCAAATACTTTAATGACCATAAAGAGAGCAAGGTCGCTCGGTAATCTTTTCATCTTTAGAGAGTCTAAAAAGAACTTAAAGGTGACTCCAATGTTGTCCTTTTTTGTAATGTTAGTATCGTGAGGCCGAAAAAGAGATAAATTATTACTTGAAAGACGCCCTTTCAAACCATTTAACGAGTGGGAAAGGAAGCAAGATCACTTGGAAATATTTTCATGTTTAGGGAGTCTAAAAAGAGCTTAAAGGAGACTCCAGGGGGTTCCTTTTTCATGTGTCCATACAGGTCCGAAAAAGAGATAAAAGTCTACCTAGATGCATTCTCATGTATTTACGAGCACGAGAAAGAACAAAGACTAATCTCAGTATGCCCCCAGCTTGAAAGCTAGTGGTTGAACTCTAGAATGATCATCAAAGGGTGGAGACATGCCCTCCAAGATTCAATTCATTCACCGCCTCTAAGGTCATCACCAATTTCTCTAGTAGATGAGAAAAAGGAGAAGGGTGGATGAAAAGAAGGTTCAAGAGAGGTGACTGTTTCATTTTTTAATGAGCTTGACATAGGAAAAGAACTATGTTCAAGGCCCTTATTTCATTTTTTAACGAGCTTGCCACAAAGAAGAGAAACTATGCTCGTGGTTGTTTCTTGATCATGTCTTCCGAGAGGATAATGCTCTGGAAGGGTACCATGTCAAGGGACAAAACTCGGTCATGGCTTGCAAGAGATCTTCGTCGGATGGAAGACAATCACTCTGGAAGGAACACATGTCGAGGGTCATGACAGGGGTAAGGAGATCGAGCTCCAATAACCCTACCAAAGAGATCACCATGTCAACTACCGGATCCAAATCATCAAAATTTTAGGTCATGGGAGACAACGCCACATAATTGACATGCAGCGGGGGCGATACTATCTGCATATAGGAACCACTTAGGGAGGTAACCTAGTCGGGGCCGATGAATGAAAGTTGATCAATAGTCACAATTCTTCCATTGTGGGGGAAATATATCACATGGAAAAGGGTGGATACAAGTGTCAAGAGATTTCATAGCATATACATAATCCCGCCCAAGGAGTAAAGTGAAATCCAAGGGGTCTCGGACTACCATGACATCGATAAAGACAGGTTTCCCTCCCAAAGTTACAAGAAAATGAGGAAGGATCCCTAAAGGTTGACTAGTTCTTCTGTTAAAAGCTAACAAATTCTGTGTAACCGGTGCAATATGCGGACAACCCAAAGTGTACCAAGAAACAGAAGACAAAATACTAATGGACGCACCTTCATCTATCAGTGTTTGAGGAACATCTCGACCACGAACCTGTACTGTAATCTGGAAAGGAATGTGAGAGGGAAGATGAGGTCTAGTTAGCACACCTCAATCAAAAAATATGGCCTCATTACTTAGAGGGGGTTTCACAGGAGAAGGAGGAATGCCCCCCGATATGGTAGAGTATGTATTAATGAGAAAAACATGGGCAGTATTGAGTTTACTCTCTAGAAGGAGAGTAGGATCGACTGATGATTGGATCGGATCAACCAATGGTGGACTTAGATAGACCACTTTGGCACTCTTCAGAGGAAGAGTGGGACTGACCGAGGAAAGGACTGGATCAGTCACTTTGACATTCCTCAATGGAGGAATGGGATCGACCGATGGCGGAACTGGATCGACCACTTTGGCACTTTTCAGAGGAAGAGCGAGACTGATTGAAGAAGGGACTGGATCAGTCACTTTGGCACTCATCAAAGGAGGAGTGGGATCGACCGAGGATGAAAATAGATCGACCACTTTGGTGTCAATAGTTTGATGAAGAGTGGTGTTGATCGATGACAGAACTAGATCAACTACTTGGGTTTGTGGTTCAATCAAGGAGGAAACTAGATTGACCACCTGATTAACTGGATTGACCGGGGATGGAACCAGATTGACCAGTCCATCAACCAATGATGGGTTGGGGGAAAACTTACAATAACCTTTTGGAAGTTGAAGATTTTCCAAAAGTGAAGAAGAGTCGTCCATACAAGGACAAAGGTGAGAGTAATGATCACCTTTACATAACATGCAAGGGAACTTGACAGTTTTCTTCTTCTTACCAACTTGAACATCACTAGTTGACGGGGTATCATCGACATGACCGACAAAGGCCGATGACGTGGAGGAC
>JZKD02S1750986.1:80937-93939 GCA_000966675.3 Picea glauca
GTTAATTAAATATTAAGAAAGGTTAACAATAAGTAATTCTCATCACAACTTCATGATTCAGGATTTCTTACATATAAAATATTTTGAAGTCCCGATACCCGAAACATCGCCATTCTAAAGCTAATTGTAGTTAATTAGAAGAGTTGAAAATGATTATACTTAATTAAACCTATCACGACTTCTCATTTCATAAGTCTTATTTTAAACTATTATAAATATCCCCAAGATACTAACCGCCGAAACTTGATTAAATGATAAGTATGATTAATCAATGTACTAAATGAGGATTATACTCTAATTAATCCATTGCTTAATAATAACTCGGATATATTCAAATTCTGCGCTTTTCCCGAGGTATCGACCATTAATGACATTAATATTTGATTTAGGGAAATGATTCCAAATAAGACCCTATTTTAACAACCAAATGTTTTTTATTAAATAAATTAAACGCGTTGTCAGTGAAGGTATACACATGGTTTATGCATTTAAGGTAAGAATATTTTTTAGTTTCGAATTACATTCTTTTTTTCATAGAGATGGCTTAGTGAAATAACTAGTTTTCTACATTATCATTCTCTGTAATAGGTAATAGAACTTTGAAATTGGATATCATGGCTCCACGGAAAGTGCCTAAAGAAACTGGCGAAAGTTCTTGCGAGAACACAAACATTATTTCTGATACTTTGCCCAGAAGTATAAGCATAGTTAAAACCTGGATGCATGTGTTCAACACCATACAATACAAAGTGGTAAACTGCCCAGATGATTCAAGCGACAACGAAAAGGATAACGTATCTACCAAATATAAGATTATCGCTCAAGCAGAGCTACATAATATAGCAACAAGGTTGAGACTTTTACCCTAAACTAACATGAATAGATGGGAACTGAATCATGTATATGTCCCAACTAGAACTATATTCAACTCTCAAAAGATTGTTGCTAGGTCATTTCAGCCAGAACACATACGAGTGATGTATAAATTTTTTGCAACATCAAACTTATTTTATGATGCCAGTTTTGTAGTGAATTTTAATAAGAAGGAGTGTGATCAATATGGAAAGATTCTTTTCAAATTGATCAAGGACTGGTGTTCATGCCCCGAAAAGTTCAGATATGACTCTCACGACGTATATTAAATCTAATCTCTTGAACCACAGTTCATGTATATAGCCATGATAATGTGCAGAATTTATGGAAAAGAGAACACAACCCATTTCTATCTATCGTGGGTGCCCATTATACACACAGTGGCTGAAGGCTATTCTTTTGGTTGGGCCAAGATATTGTCGGATAGTTCGACCAGTGAAATTAAAGAATACCAAACAAATAAATCCAAAGGATAACCAACTTCATTCTTCATGTTAGCCTATATTATGGACACCATCTGTTTCATGACGCCTTTCCCACTGATGAGCTGGAGTTGGACTCTAGATAGTGCAAAACCAATTCATAATTATGATTCAAAGCTCTGGGAAGACAAGGAAATTTTTTTCTTTTATGAAATCTATAATTGGGTAGTGGTGTCGATGCATATTTTTATATTCGGTCACCCACCTCCTAGAATTTCAGAAAACATTATGGTTAACTTGGGTAAAGTGGAAGACTGGTACATAGAGGAACACTTCTCTTATATAAGAGTTTTAGGTTGTTCAATTCCCCCATATGCATTACCGCAATTTTTATGAGACTGATTAGTATGCTATGAGGTTGCACAACAAACTGTACTAGGCGAGATTAACAAAGAGATCAAAGATGTGCAGAAAAAGGTATGGCCATATTTTCCTTTTCCAATTGGTGAATTTTCTTTGTTAAATTTTGGCCATTCCAGAGTGGAGGCTGCAACCTTAGAAGAGATAAAACTGGTTAACATTGAATTCAAGAAGCACGACCTGCAAAAATTCATGGGTAATCATATGGCCAATTGTAATCTAAAAAAATATGAACATGAGGAGTCCCCTCAGGATGAAATGTTCCAAGGGGTAAGATCTTACCAAGAATTTTTGAGCCGAGTTCGAGATCTACCACCTGGTGAAATGGTTGAGTTTTACAATTTCAAAAAACACCAAAGAAATAGTCTTGCAAAAGTATTACAAGGGGAAAACCTAATGCCTCCTTCTACACAACAAACAAAGACTCATAATCCAGAATTCGGGAGCTCTAGCAAACAAGAAGCCCGAGAAAACCCAGATAGTTCTGAGATCTCAACTCAAAAAAAGGATATCCTAGAAAGAGAGGTATCTGATGACCAGTCCAAAGATCAATCAAAAACATTAAAAAAGCAAGGAGGATATAAACCACTATCTTCACATGATAAATTAGTTATAGATGGAGCCAAAAAACAATTATCCACAAAAATCAACATCCCCATTGAGGCTATCACGCCATTACATTTCACCAGAGGAAACCCTAATGCAAAGGTAATATTCATAGGGGATCTCACACCTATCCCTATTGAAGAAATACCTCCTACCTATTTCTTTTTCAGTAAGAAAAGGAAAGCTATGGTAAAGAAAGAAATACACCAGAAAGAGGGTGCAATGGTAGAAAAGTACAGATTATTATTGGATGGACAAAATTTGGAAGATGAAGACTTTGCTATAGAGGTAGCAGGATCTTTGGGATCTTTTGCAACAAAAAAATTATTATCAGTTGATAATCTGAAAGAAAGGCTGAAGCAGAGAAATCAGATGATAAGTCAGTTGCGAGATAAAATAAGGAATACATAGAAGAATATCAGAGATGAGGTAAATAAAGGACATGAAAAGTCTAGAGCCATCGATAGACAAGAAATCCAACTACTCAAGTCTAGTCTTGTCCAGCATGATGAGCTTGTTAAACAATTACAAAACAAGGTAAGATTCACTGAGAAAATGGTTATGGATATAGCAGTCTTCCAAGATCAAGCATCAAAAGTGATAAAGAAACTGGAAATAGCACAACAAAGCCTTTTGGATAAGGTATAGATAATCCATAATCATTTTCAGGAAGTCAATCAATCATTAGATAATATCAATTTCAAATAAGAAGAGGTTACAACAGCCCGGACCACCTTTCAAAAAGAGGTCGTGCCATCAGCTAGAGAAGGAGTACCCGTAGCTCCTAGATTGACTGTTGCAAAAAAAATCAGAGGTGATATAATATTGAAGGCATGGGAGGCCAATATAGCCGAGATTAAAAGAATGGCCAAAGAAATAAAGGAGTATTGTGAAGAGGTTTTTGATTTGCTAAATAAAGAATCACTAGGCATTGGGAAGGATGATTGTTTTGAGATACTAGAACAAATCAACATTGTAAAACATCAACTTGACATCAAAGAGATCTTAAAGGAATCCCAGATTGAAATTTCATAGCTAAAGTAGGTTGACATCGCTCAAATAGATAGATGGATGGTAAATCCAAATTTGTAGTTACATTTAATGACTTTCGAAGATCAAAGGATAGAAGACATGTTGCCACAATTACAAAGAAAGTTGTATCTTTTTTAGGAAAAAGATGTGACATAACCTTCAAGATTATTAGTACAATTCCTAAGTAGGTGCGTCAAATGTCTCGAGGAAGGTGAATAAAGTACTTCAAAGAATCAATGAAGTAACATATGTATACCTATTCTACTGGTATGAGAAAGAAATAGAAAAGAACCAAGTCTAACAGTTCAATTTTTTATTTTGTAACCATTATTAGCTAGGAATAACGAGAATTACAACCACCTAGAGTTGAGAACCTCTTGTATAAATATATTTTCAAATGACTAAAAGAAATGAGGATTCTTTCTAAATGTAATAGAGAAATCTCTCCTCTTTGAGAATTAATACAAGTGCGGACTAGAGACTCCATATTTCGTCAATTTTGAGTTATGTGTTCTTCTGTTCTTTCATATTCCAACATCTTTATTTATATGTCCTTGATGAATGCCTAATCACAACTTAGTACAACATATACTGTGGTTATATTTTTTATTTAGTTATCTGATTTCTTATAGATTTTCCTCTATGTTTTCTATTAGCAAATATAAGACCTGAGATTTAGTTAGATTGCTACATTTTATTCTTCATTAAATGTTTCTAATCTATTTTCTTCTTCTTCTATAATAGAGTGATATTATTCTATGATTGACACTTTGCTTTGTTTAACAACTTTATGTTTTTCTCTCATCACATTCATTATTTTCAAATTTAACTCAGATACGAAAAACGACCTCTGAGTTGTTATACTATTAATTCAATTTTAGGAACTTTAATTGTTTAATTGAAATAGGAAAAACAAATATTAAAAGCAACAGATCCTTTTGACCATTTCTTTTCCCCATGACTGTACCCATCGCAAGACAACCCAATATTGAGCCCAACCTTAATGATCAGACTGTTAGAATATAATGGATGTGCTCGTTTTACCATTGACAATATCACTATTGTCACCCAACCATAGGCTGAATCCACCCTCTGAGCACCTTAAACTTGACAGAGAATCACTCCAGAAGGAAACCCTAGGATAGATAGCCAAACAAGGGGTAGTGCACCTTTCCCCAAGGATATCACACCGACAAGAGATGATTAGATAGTTCAAACCCTAACAAAGATATATTCCAAGCCAAACATGATCTGCAAGATGCATCATCTGCAATGGAAGCTCTCCTCCAAACCTGCACACAAAATTGGGCATTGCAGTGTGCACAAGTGATTCTCTGCAATTCTTAGACTGCATGCCAGGATGAAGACTGGCCTCCTATATTTATAGTAATTATGGCTAACTACCTGGGTCAAATTCTCATTCTGGGTATCTGTCTTTTCAATATTTATTATTTCTTCTGGCCGACTTCTTCTCTTGGAGGCTAATAACCTAATACAATTTATCCTATTGAGCCGACATGTCTTCTAGGGTTATTATCCAACTCATTAGGGTTTCTTCTTGCTTCCCAGAATATTCTATTCTCGTCAGGTTTACATGTGGAGGTAAATACCTCCCACAACTACCATAATATCAACACTCCCTCCTAGATAGGGAGGTATTACAGTTAATGGTATTGAGCACAAACATACCATTCACCCGGTAGAATCAACATAGTTGTATGGAATATCTCATGACTAGATCATGAGCACCATCATCACCATCACTTCCATCAACTGCATCATCTCTTGAAACCATACTCCATTTGAGTAATTAGACATGATGTTGGATAAGTCACTCACACCATAGAGTGACACAAGAGCCATTCTTCTAATCTAGACATATTTCCTAGAAGAATAAATGTCCTGAACCATTTTTTCGTCTGGGGAATCTCTGTCCATTGATCATCCATCTAGCGGATAATCATTTTCAACACTGTTGATAGTATTCAAGGCAATCAGAACAATATCATTCAATATAACACAACTGTGTTTATACATAGTAGTACACAACTACAATCCAGTGGTACACTACCACACCAAGTAGCACATAGGTACTTTATTAGTGACGTATAGTCACAAATAGTGGAACACATCCACCACAGTAGTATACATCTACTGTCTAGAGACATACAGTCTTCATAACAATCATCTGATATCAACCTGCACATAAACAATGTTATGATATAAACTAAATCATCTGGGCCATTCTTCCACTCACATCTATGAGATATTGGAAGAGTATCTACCCTTAGAAGGTCAAACATCAATGATGAGCTATATGGACTATTCTTCTCAAGCAAGGAAGAATAATTGTCCTGATTTCTAAGCCTGGACCATTTCCCACCCTAGGCCATTCCTTCGATACTAGACAAAGTGTAACCTGGAGAGAATGAGTCTGCCCTAAGGAATGTTTGTCCATGATTGTTGAACCTAGACCATTCCCCACCCTGGGCCATTCCTCCGGCACTAAAAAAAGTGCAACCTGGAGAGAATGAATCTTCCCTAAGGAATGACTATTTGGACCATTTCCAAAGGAAATGACTGCCCTACACCAACCTCCAAAACTGACCATTCCCCATGTTAACCACAATGGGAAATCACAATCCAGCGAGGTGGGCCAATATTCTTGAGTAACCCTCAAGAAGAGAGACTTGCCTAGACCACTTCCCATGTTAATCACACTGGGAAGTCATTGTCTATGGTACATCAACAATCTAGACCATTTTCTGAACTGGAAAATGTCTATTCGTCAGAAATCTCAATCCACTTTCTAAATTGGAAAGAATCTGCTCATCCAAGACCATTTTTCGAACTGAAAAATGATTGTCCATCAATCAATAAGACATCGTTTCTCCCTCCCAACCTGGGATCATCTCTTCCTTTTTCAATAAGGAAGTCATCTCCATGAGATCCAGCTTGAGTACACAAAATCTTTCACCTTGGATAGAAGCTTTACCAAAAATGTCTACTTATCTGATCATCCGTGGAGATATATATTGGAGAACCACTTTCTCCTTTCTGGACTTCATCACAGATAATGTAATGCTTGATTTCAAATGTAATTTGGTCTGGAACATTGGTTTTTTCTGAATTCTTCTGATCCAGGTGGATATTGGTGGCCACCCACCTTTTCCAATTGGCTCAAAACAACTTTCTGGCAATTTTGACAATTTACTATTTTTAGCAGGTTTTAACTTCCGGGGTCATTTTGAGGGCCTAAATGAAGGTTTTTTGAGATCTAGGTTCTCAATTATATCTAAAGGAATATTGAGCCCCCAAAATGAATCTCCTCGATGATACCTTTCCAACGATCTATCATACGCCTAAAACGAAGATCGTATGCAAAAGTTACGACCCGGGGAAGTTGATGTACTAACTTACCCAAACGGGGCCCACATGACTTTTGGTGCTTCATCTCCTAGGGTTAGGTTTTTGAATGTCTAGGAATTTTGGCATTCTTGTTTATTTTAAAATGGCGTTCAGAGCCTCATTGTAACCATCTTCTTGTGAATGTGAGTAGCCGTCACATCTCTTCTCAGAGATAATCTACCACCATTCTAGCGAGTCTTTCACTCTGTATTTTTACAGTCTCTGTACATTTATTTGATTAATAGAAATCGTGTATTACTGTATATCTGTGTTTATGGTTGCATCTTTGATACAGTTCTATTATATTATTGAATATCTACAATATCTCTATGCATTTATTTATTATATCTCCACTCTCATTTCATGCCGAAAATAATCTGGATCAGTGGTATCAGAGCAAGCTGCTCTTGATTATTTTTTCAGTGCATGTCCCCGATGAGGTTTGAGTATAGAAATTTGGGTCTCGAGCTTGTCTCTCTTGAAGACAATCTCTCTCGCACACCCAAGAAACCCACAATGGTTGAAGAAAATAAAAATGACGGAGCAAGCGATCCTATCAATCTGTTGCTTGAGCAAGTTCTCACGTGACAGAGGAACGAAATGATGGAGAATTTTTCCCACATCCTTCAACGCCTACCAATAGCATCAGATGCATCTTCATCAAGTGGTCACTTTGGAGGCACCTTTCCTTTCAAGGTACAAGTTAATTTTGATATTCTTGTGTTTGAAGGATAGATAGATGCAGAAGCCCTAGAAAAATGGTTAACTCTGCTAGAAGGTTATTTCTCTGTTCGCAATTTTTGTGACAAAGAAAAGATCACCTTCACACTCCTTAAATCTCTCCCTCATGTCAAACATTGGTGGGAAACTTACTGGGAGAAAAGTTCCATAGAGGAGTCTGGAATATATGGGGCCGATCCCACTCGAGATTTTTTTTTGGATGCGGTAAAAGAGCAGTAGTACCCTGTTGGAAACTATGAGGACCAGTACATGAGATGGACCACACTGCAGCAAGAGAGGGGCCAAGTAGTTTTAGAGTTCATCAATACCTTCCATACCTTGCGCACCAAGCAGGGTATCAAAGACTCTGAACGACATTTGGCTTTGAAATACCGTGGGGCTCTACACAGATACATCCAGACTGAAATGGATTTTCTGGACATCTCATCACTCGGTGTTGCTTATCGATATGCTGTTAAAATTGAGCAGAAATTTAAGNTGCATTTCTTTATTATATCTCTGCTCTCATTTCGTGCCGAAAATAATCCGGATCAACTTCATGTAGCTCTGATAAATAAAGTATATCATTGTTGGAAAACTGGAACATATCCATGTGGCACTTCTTCTTTCATCATGATATCTGATCTTCTAAGTAATCATCTTGATACAATATCTCTGTTATAGAAAAACTTCACCACGCTTTTGTTGTGCACTGGAGGTTCTCCACCAAGTTATCTTCTTCTATCTGCATACAACAGTCTCTTTCTGGTATGCTTCAAAGTCTTGAGGTTGCTCTTCATATGCTCTTTGTTCAATTTCTCTAGATAACAATATTTGCATTCATCTAATGTAGAGCTCCAACCCATGGATATTGCAGATGAGATAAAGACTCATGTAGAGGTATGTCTGATTTATTGGAACAAATAATCATCATAGTATTCTCCCTCCATCTGGGAGAACCTCTAGTTCTAGATCTTGCAATGCTTGCATATATACACTGTTCTTCATCACAAATTTCAGTTTCTTTTTCTTGATTGCTTTTAGTGAGTCCATATTAGGCTGGTAATCTTGTGATTCTTGATACAATGACTGGTTGTTCTGGCTTCTCTTTCTTTCTTGGAATATTCATGTTCTTCCTCGTGTTTTTCTTTAGCTCTTGGGTCCATGGAGTTTATTATAAATTCCATGCCGTAAATATTCCACTTCTTTCTTTCCTCATAGGATCACGGATGTGGATGGAAAACCAGGGATACTTCAAGGCTTCTCTTCGAAGAAGCCTTCTTATAAGGTCAAATTGAACACGTATTGCCTTTCATGGTTTCCACCATGGATACATACTTCATCATCTTCAATGGATCATAGGATTATCTCCCTCTTGATCCTTGATTTATGTATGAGTACATGTTTTTATTTTGGAAATATTATAATTGTCTCCCTCCATCTAATAGATTCCATGCCTCCATATACATCCTTATTGTCTTCTACAAAGTGTCATAAGTCTTTCTCCAATTTCCTCTTGATTGCTAACTTCTTTCTGTCTTTTCTTCTTCTAAGTTTCTTCAATATTGATTTATCTTATAATAGCTTCCACATGCTTTGTTTGATGTATTTCATCCTTTCATGTGTATTATATGACTTGTATAATGATAACAATCCTTATCTTTTGAGGTTAATTGTCGGATAATCCATAGTTGGTGTCATTTTTATCATCGACGTTTCGAATCCGAATCAGGATTCATCATCAGGACTAATCGTCAGTTACAAAGCTTGCTGATCTTCGTTAATAAGTATAGTTGTTGTTGTTCTTATCTTGTTGTTCTTCCATAAGTATAGTTCTTCTTGGAACATATTATCTTCTAATAGATAGATATACAAGATATGTATAGAGTCTATGCAAACAAGATATGTACAAGTACTAAGAAGAGTATTGTTACCTTAAAAAGAAGAAGTCTCTTTCATCCTGCTTAGTCTTCTTTGTAGGTTTCTTTTCTTCGACAACTGATGCTTCGTGTTTCTCCTTATTTTCTTTAGCTTAGGACAATGATTCTTGTAGTGACCACACTTTCGACAGTTGAAGCATTGTCTTTCTGAAATATCTTTCTCTTGATTTGGCTTCCTCCTTGAACAAAACTTCCTTTTGTTCCCGAAGTTCTTGAATCTTGCTGTGAAGGCTTGATCATCGTACTTATTTTGGGGTTTCTCTTTTGCACTGATCCTGGATTCTTCTTGAGCACAACAAGTCCAAAGTTCTTCGAATGTAGGATACTCCTTTCTTGTGTTCATGCTTGCGGCAAATGCATCCCACATCTTGGGAAGACCATTGAGTACTATGTTTACCAATTCCTTCTTTGAAATGACCTCTTCAATATATTGTAGTTGATCTCTTAACTGGGAGATCCTCACAAAGTATGATGTTATTCTATCATATTCATTCATCTTCATGTCACAGAGCTCATTCTTTAGACTCATTATTTGTCCAATGTTTCTTATTGAGAAGAGGCTTGTTAGGGCATTGTACATCTTCTTTGATGAGTTAAGATGGGAGATGTAGGGTATCAAGTGGTATTTTATAGAGTCCACCATGATACTCATGGCATTGATTTCACTGTCTTTGAACTTCTCCATAACTACAATGTTTTGTGGTTCCTTCTCTTTTCCTTCTTCAAAATCTAGTTCCACGATCTTTCCTTTCATGATATCCAACACTTTATTCTTGGAAAGGATGAGGTCAATCCTTGTCTTCCATGCTCTGAAGTTATAATATTTATCTAACTTGTTTTCTGACTTTGTAGAGTAAATCATGGCTACCTTGACTTGGTCAACCCTAGATCTGACCAAAAATGAAAACTTGACGTCTTGGCTTGCTGAGAGTACCAGGAGATGCGCTAGGCTAGGGCACATTGATCTCACCAAAAATTAGGTCAATCCCTTCACTTAAGGTGCCTCAATGAGAGGATTAGGGTTTCTGCAACTACACCTACTAGTAACCCTAGCGACAGTTCTATGGTGATTGCTCCTGTTAGAAACCCTAGCAGTAGTTCTTAAACGAGATTAATATCCTTATGGCTATGTTTCCTTCCAACGGTTAGACTAAATGAAGGAGGTGTGGGACCATAACCTGTTAGAATATAATGGATGTGCTAGTGTTACCATTGACAATATCGCTATTGTCACCCAACCATAGGTCGAAGCCACCCTCCAAGCACCTTAAACTTGACAGAGAATCACTCCAAAAGAAAACCCTAGGCTAGATAGTGAAACAAGGGGTAGCACACTTTTTCCCAAGGATAGCACACCAACAAGAGCTGATCAGATAGTCCAAACCCTAACCAAGAGATATTCCAAGCCAAACGTGATCTTCTAGTTGCAGCAGCTACAATGGAAACTCTCCTCCAAACCTGTGCACAAAATTGGGCACTGCAGTGCGCACAAGTGCTACTCTGTAATTTTGAGACTGCCTGCCAGAATGAATACTGGCCTCTTGTATTTATAGTAATTATGGCTAACTTCGTGGGCCGACTTCTCATTCTGGGTATCTGTCTATTCAGTATATATTATTTCTTTTGGTCGACTTCTTCTCTTGGAGGATAATAACCTAATATAATTTACCCTCTTGAGCTGACATGTCTTCTAGGGTTATTAGCCAACTCATTAGGGTTTCTTCTTACTTCCCGAAATATTCTATTCTCGTCAGGTTTACATGTGGAGGTAAATACCTCCCACATATACCATAATATCAACATAGACCATCATTTATTTAACCCTGTTTAATACCATCCTAGAGACTGCTAATACCCAGGTTGAGATTGAATGCTCATGGGTGATGATTGAACATGACATAAGTGCCCGAGAACATTGGGAAGCTAGGCAAAGACAACCTACGAATCAACCATAACTTCTTTTCCTACAATATTAATCTTCTTTTCATATGAAAAACTCTTTTAATTCTGGATGTATTGACATTATACTTTGAATCCTTAAGTATAAACTCAGGAACAACATATTTTTGGCGTCATTGATGGGGACGAAGAAACAAAGTTATTTTTCCCTAGGAGAAGGACATTGTTGCGTTTCTTTCTTTGATAGTGAACAAATATTGAATACATTATAAGGCTAATTTTTATATTTCACATGGCGACTCCAGAACTAATAAAATGGCATTTAATCGAAAAAATACCAGAAAGAATCCAGAAGATAAGTAGACCTCGCCTGTATCCAATCCTGAAAAACTTTTGAAACCAAGAAGATAACTTAAACAAACTACTTCATCAACAAGTAAGATTTATCAACCCAAATCCACGCATTCAAATACTAAGGGTCTACTTGAGTGGTTATCTTCACAAGAAGGTTCCACCCAACTCCCTTTTATAGAAACATCCATCGATAGGTTTGAAACCCTAGAACCTGAGTTGGTTTTACCTGAGTTTAAATCCGAGAGTTTTTCAACTGTATCCTATACCAATAGAGGTAAAAGATCTATCTCACTTCCCACTTCAATTGAAATTTCACCAGTTCCCAAAGTTCAGTTTCCCAACTCTCAAAGTTCAGAATAATATACTTTATACCTCGACTCGACTCTTGTTGGTTCAACTGTGGACACATGCTGTGAGTCCGAAGAAACTAGTCCTCATTTTCCAGTTCCCTATTTTTCAAATTTCCTGTCCCCCGATGGTCAGTTCTCTGAAACCGTTCCTCTTTATACAAACGAAACTGAAAGGTCACCACACATATTTAAAAGTCTTCTCTATAATATCCAAGTTTCACCCTCTAAATTATTAATGGTTGTGGTCGGAGGAGGTGGTGTTGGATGTAGTGTCGTAGGCGGTGGTGGTGGTGTTGGAGGAGGAGGAAGAGGCGGTCAAGTAACACCCCCACCCCCTAGATTATTTGCCAAAGTAGCTGCTAAGTATGCTCCTCTAGTCCTCCCAATCCCTCTCCATGATTTACCTGAAAATTATATGAAAAACCTACTGAAATTCACAGGAGAGGGGGATTTAACCATTACAGAACACATTAATTTCTTTGATCAATTTGTTGACATCCTTGGTCTTGAACATGAGGATGTTTATTGAAGAGTCCAAGTTCAAAATTTCTAAGGACAGGTGAGAACCTGGTTCTGAGGACTACCAACAGGATCCATAGGATCATATGATGAGTTGGAAAATGCTTTTATCAGACAATGGGGAGAAAGGAAAGATCATCTTTATTAGATAACCAAGCTTGGAGCTTTGAGAAGGAAAAATTCAGAATCAGTTCTTGAGTTTACTCAAATATTTAATAAATTATATAATAAGATTCCAGTTGAGGTTAAACCTTCCTAACCTGCAGCAAAAGTAACTTTTGTTGGGGCTTTTTATCCAAATTTCTCTCAATTGTTAAGAGAAAGGAGCTCTGTTGATCTCACTAAAATGCAATATGATGCTATAGAAATTGAATCAAACATGATGGCATCGGGAAAGTTAAAATCTAAATTTGAAACAAGAAATAAAGAAACTAAGTGATTCAGGGAACAAGCAGGACC
>JZKD02S1750986.1:93949-112818 GCA_000966675.3 Picea glauca
ATGTTGCATAAGATGGCAGACAATGGATTTTTCAGTAAGGAAGGAGGACCTTCCAATGTTTTACTTACATTATGTAAGCATTGAAGGAAAACAAATTTGGGTGGCCATGAGTGTTCGCACCTTGGTTATTAATAAAGCAGGAATGATTAAAGGCATTCATGTGAAACTTTTGAGTTTCATGTGTACTTATTTGGGATCATGATCGGTCTATAGAAGGAAGCATGGTCATGTTGTAAGAGTGAATGGAAATGAATAAGCCATATGGTTAAGAGGTTGGTTAAATTCCAACACACCATGGCTAAGAACCTGTTATAAGTGTGACAAAATTGAAATCAATGAGAGGGCTAATTGGGTATAAATATGTCCATGAACATTGGCACATTGATTAAAGTAATTTAATATTTGGATTGCAATTGGAAAATTTAGTATGTTGACAGGATGCTTAATAATAATGATATTTTCCTTTTTGCTTTATATACCCTAAATAGATGAAAAATAACTTGGATGGTTAGTATGCATCGTATGAAAATATAGTGTGCATGAAAACTAATGATTGGTTTGGCTGAAGAAAGTTGACTTGCAGGAAGAAAGAGTGTTGGATATGGAAAAGTTGTAAGCCCATAAGGAAGACCGATTGTCTGTTGAGATAAACTACTATGGGGAGGAAAGTCCCATTCTTGAGAATCTGGTTTCATGCGGGACGGATCTGAAAATAAATGAAGAAATTGGAAAATCTGTGGGTGATAGATTTGCAATAAAATTATGAAATTTAGAATTGTTATGATGTCTCATGAATTTTGTATGCATGTGATACATGTGAGAATGAAAGATATATCCAAAAAGAGCAGATGAAGGTTGTCAAGATGAAAATCATGAAAGAGGCCATTGTTGAGACATGGGAACCCCATCGTAAGTCATGATCATCTGGAATATGTTGTGTTGAGGTAACACAAGCTGGAGGGATGCCTCGGTAGATAAATTCTGAGGGACGCCTCGACTGTAAGGCTTGATGAAGTCTATGAAATTATTCCTATGTGAGAAATCCTTTTCAAGGCAAGATGGATCACCCGAGGAACTTGTTGGGCACCAAATCGAGCTATCTTTAGATTGCATTTCCATTACCCTTTTTGAACATTTTTCACTTGTTTACCTATGTTTACTATGCTAAATATGTAAGCTAAATACCCCTACCCTGTCTATTGGAATATTTTACTAATGAAATAAAGTCATAGAGTTTTACCTATTCGTAGCACTAAAACGAATGTTTGACCACATCTTCTAGAGAACATGAACCAAGGTTTCATCCCACAACAGATCCACTATTCACAGCAACAACCAAGCCATAAGGAGGCCGCACAGCTGGAGTCACAGATCCTTGAACCATCTTGGGTATCTCGTTGATTTTGTTTATCTGGTACTGGTGTCATTCCAACTAATGTATATCTTTGGGGATACAGTTACCATGTTTTGGGGAAAGAGGTTGTTCTCCCTCTCAATGTATAAAAGACATTTTATTCCTGTAATTGGGGATGTCCCCATTGAGATTGTAATAGCCCTTTTCAGATTTATAAAACATTATCTATTTTGTTGTCTTCATCTTCGTTGTGACTAACGCAGCCCTGATCAAAGAGTTGGGCCCACTCTTCTGATCAGGTGTTGCGTCTTTCTATGTGTGTTATTTATTAGTTTATGCTTTTTGTTACAGTGGTTTGATTATTATGATTTATTTTCGAAAGTTGTAGTTAATCCATTTTTACAGCAATGTTTTGAATCTTAATCGTGAACCCTTGGCTAGAACAGATTATACTCTTGCCCCTGCATATACCTTGCGCATTGCCTTAAAAGGATACACATCCAGATTGATAAATTAATGTAGAAAAAGGGTGAATAAATCGTTCATACCTGGACACCAACATTTTGGTGCCATTGTCGAGGAGGCTAACAAGGTGCAAGACAATGATTTGGACCAACCAGAGGGTCAATCTCTCATCCTAGGGAGAGAACGAGTTTTCTCACTCTGCTTCAGGTGCTAAGCATAGGTGTTCTTTCCACTTGTTTTTATTTTTGATTTTCCATTTTTGCCAATCTCTTGTCTGGAGGAGGGAGGAGTCTTTTGACGCCCTGCTCCAAATCCCGAGTTAGATTTATTTCTTTCAAACCCTTGTGTTTTTTTTTTGGAAAGCCTATCTTTTACCTTGGGGAGGGAGGAGTATTTTGATGCCATACTTCATATTTTAAAAGTATCAGGTCTTTTCATGGTGTATTTGTTCTTGTCTAGGGGAGGGAAGAGTACTTTGATGCCCTGCTTCGGGCCCTGAACCTTAGACTCTTGTTTTTTTAGCTCCCTTTCTTTTTCATAAGATCTTTTGTCTTGGGGAAGGAATGGTCCTTTGACACCTTGCTTCAAGACTAAAGCATTGTAGGTTCATTCCAAGACCCTCCATCATACCAACACTTGTATGAACAAAGAACTGAATAATGGGGGTAGAGGGAGAGCCCCAAAGAAGGGAGGACCAGATTTGGGAAGAAAGACCTACATCCAATAGATTATAGAAAAGGATGAATTAGAAACATCATCTCGTGCAGTCGTGAGACCAAGGGCATGAAGAGTGAAGTCTGAGGGACAATCAGTAGATCAACCAATGTTGTCTACAACATTCTTGGGTGATATGACATAGTAGGTCCCTCCAGCAGTTGAAGAAACATCTAGTAGCATACCTGACCAAGGAAATCTTATGTTGGTAACAGAGGTGGAAGAGGCCGCAAGAAGAAACTCGACAGAGTCAGACCACTCCAGCAAGAGAGAATAGGTTGTAGCCAAGGGATCAAGTCATCAGAACACAGAAGAAGGGATCGAAGGAGTATTTACATCACCAAGGGACTGGGGAAGTGTTGCTAAAGAAACTCGGATCCAAGGGGTAAGGAAGCCTCAACCATCTCCTACAAAGCCTAGTGAAATACCCAGCGGTTATTGGAAGATAGTTATGGCTCCCACAACCTCCACTATTGAGTTTCCAATTGGAGACCTGGGAGCTGGTGCACCCACGAAGCCTATTCCATTAGCAACCTTACCAAACTTTCATGGGATTGTTTCAGAATATCCAGACACATTTCTATTCGAATTTGACATAGTGTGTCGAGGGTATGACTACACTATGGAGGCCCAAAATTTAAAAAAAAATCCTTCAACATTAAAAGGAATAGCTCTGCGATGGTTCATGGGCCTTGGAGGAAGCTCTATTTCCACATGGGATGATATGCGGACAACTTTTCTAGAAAAATACCAGGATTACTGTAAATCCTGGAACATTAAGGAGGAACTTTTCAAGTTCGCACAAAAAGAAGATGAGAGTTTGGAAGATTGCGTGGACAATTCAAGTACACCTTATAGAGGTCGGGTCACTCTGACCTAGATAAGGAAATTCTAAAAATTATCCTCCTTTGATCTTTCCATGAGGACTCAACGGAACTATTGAACATTGTGGGAAAAGGAGACATCTCTAAGGAAAGCTTTGAAGGTATCTGCGAATTATGCATTCAATGCTCAAGAGGACTTGCAAGAAACAAACAAGGAATTCACTAAGTAAAAGGGTCTGGAGGAGGTGTCACGAAAGCAGAAATCGAAAACCTGCTAGACAATCTGAGAACAGATATCCTTAGCACCCTGTCAGCACAGATGGATACGTTGCAAGTAAAATAGAAGCAACATGAATTGGACAGGACTATGGCTATATTATGCCCGACGTGTAGAAAGAAGCATCCAAAGAGGGAATGTCCATTAAACTCCATAGAGGAATGTGCAATCTGTGAGTTGAATCATGCAACAAGCTCATGCCCCTCCCTTCCAGGCCTGAAAGAAGTATTTCAAGGAACGGGGAAAGACATGGAGCAATTGTACCTCATGGGGTCTAGAAATCCATGGAAACCTCGACCACTAATGGGAAATCAAGGTATGTACTCAAACCCATCTCAGTATTTCAATAATTCTAATATGAATCCTTAGTCCATGCCCTATCCTTCCATGTGACCACAATACCAGTTTCCACCTTGGCAGCAGTGGAACCCTCAAGCCAGTTCGAGCTCCCCATGGGCTCCAACTTGGCGAGGATCCCCTCCTGGCCAATTTCCTCAACCAATTCCACAGAAACAAATCCAACTGCCCTCTAATGTGCCTCCGGGTAATCAACCTACCCATCCTCAGCTCCCAATCCAACCTGATCTGAATCCTAATAGCAAGGGAGCTCATCAAACTAACATTCTTAACCTACCTTCATATAGAATTTCCACTACAGAGTTGTATGAAATGAATCTATGATTAGGGTAGACAGTTGATGTTCAACCTCCTCCAGTTACCATTGAACAACTCGATAGTGAAGGTAAGGAATCAGAACCAATTAGTAAAGAGCCAAAACAAACTGATAGAAACCAGGAACCTCCTGTAAAACAACATCAATCTGAACCACCTTACCCATAGAGACTAACTTTGAGTACATCAAGCCCTCAAGTTGAATTTGATTTATTAGGAGAATTGCAGAACTTGTTTGTTAAAATTTCCTTGTTACAAGCTATGAAGGATGTGCCAATATATGCATAGACTCTTAGGGAATACTATTCAAAGAAACCTGCAAAGAAATCCAAAGATCCCCTTACCATTCATGTTATGGGAAAATTATCAGATTTCATGACGGGAAATTCAATGCCTGAAAAGTATGGAGATCCATGGAACCCAATTCTGACAGTACAAATTAATGGAGTACAGATTCTGAATGTGTTGGTAGACCTGGATGTTTCCATCAATGTTATCACCACTGAAACCATGCATGCATTANGTTACCATGTTTTGGGGAAAGAGGTTGTTCTCCCTCTCAATGTATAAAAGACATTTTATTCCTGTAATTGGGGATGTCCCCATTGAGATTGTAATAGCCCTTTTCAGATTTATAAAACATTATCTATTTTGTTGTCTTCATCTTCGTTGTGACTAACGCAGCCCTGATCAAAGAGTTGGGCCCACTCTTCTGATCAGGTGTTGCGTCTTTCTATGTGTGTTATTTATTAGTTTATGCTTTTTGTTACAGTGGTTTGATTATTATGATTTATTTTCGAAAGTTGTAGTTAATCCATTTTTACAGCAATGTTTTGAATCTTAATCGTGAACCCTTGGCTAGAACAGATTATACTCTTGCCCCTGCATATACCTTGCGCATTGCCTTAAAAGGATACACATCCAGATTGATAAATTAATGTAGAAAAAGGGTGAATAAATCGTTCATACCTGGACACCAACATTTTGGTGCCATTGTCGAGGAGGCTAACAAGGTGCAAGACAATGATTTGGACCAACCAGAGGGTCAATCTCTCATCCTAGGGAGAGAACGAGTTTTCTCACTCTGCTTCAGGTGCTAAGCATAGGTGTTCTTTCCACTTGTTTTTATTTTTGATTTTCCATTTTTGCCAATCTCTTGTCTGGAGGAGGGAGGAGTCTTTTGACGCCCTGCTCCAAATCCCGAGTTAGATTTATTTCTTTCAAACCCTTGTGTTTTTTTTTTGGAAAGCCTATCTTTTACCTTGGGGAGGGAGGAGTATTTTGATGCCATACTTCATATTTTAAAAGTATCAGGTCTTTTCATGGTGTATTTGTTCTTGTCTAGGGGAGGGAAGAGTACTTTGATGCCCTGCTTCGGGCCCTGAACCTTAGACTCTTGTTTTTTTAGCTCCCTTTCTTTTTCATAAGATCTTTTGTCTTGGGGAAGGAATGGTCCTTTGACACCTTGCTTCAAGACTAAAGCATTGTAGGTTCATTCCAAGACCCTCCATCATACCAACACTTGTATGAACAAAGAACTGAATAATGGGGGTAGAGGGAGAGCCCCAAAGAAGGGAGGACCAGATTTGGGAAGAAAGACCTACATCCAATAGATTATAGAAAAGGATGAATTAGAAACATCATCTCGTGCAGTCGTGAGACCAAGGGCATGAAGAGTGAAGTCTGAGGGACAATCAGTAGATCAACCAATGTTGTCTACAACATTCTTGGGTGATATGACATAGTAGGTCCCTCCAGCAGTTGAAGAAACATCTAGTAGCATACCTGACCAAGGAAATCTTATGTTGGTAACAGAGGTGGAAGAGGCCGCAAGAAGAAACTCGACAGAGTCAGACCACTCCAGCAAGAGAGAAGAGGTTGTAGCCAAGGGATCAAGTCATCAGAACACAGGAGAAGGGATCGAAGGAGTATTTACATCACCAAGGGACCGGGGAAGTGTTGCTAAAGCAACTCGGATCCAAGGGGTAAGGAAGCCTCAACCATCTCCTACAAATCCTACTAAAATACCCAGCGGTTATTGGAAGATAGTTATGGCTCCCACAACCTCCACTATCGAGTTTCCAATCGGAGACCTGGGAGCTGGTGCACCCACGAAGCCTATTCCATTAGCAACCTTACCAAACTTTCATGGGATTTTTTCAGAAGATCCAGACACATTTCTATTCGAATTTGACATAGTGTGTCGAGGGTATGACTACACTACGGAGGCTCAAAATTTTTAAAAAATTCCTTCAACATTAAAAGGAATAGCTCTATGATGGTTCATGGGCCTTGGAGGAAGCTCTATTTCCACATGGGATGATATGCGGACAACTTTTCTAGAAAAATACCAGGATTACTGTAAATCCCGGAACATTAAGGAGGAACTTTTCAAGTTCGCACAAAAAGAAGACGAGAGTTTGGAAGATTGCGTGGACAATTCAAGTACACCTTACAGAGGTCGGGTCACTCTAACCTGGACAAGGAAATTCTAAAAATTATCTTCCTTTGATCTTTCCATGAGGACTCAATGGAACTATTGAAAATTGTGGGAAAAGGAGACATCTCTAAGGAAAGATTTGAAGGTATCTGTGAATTATGCATTCAATGCTCAAGAGGACTTGCAAGAAACAAACAAGGAATTCACTAAGTAAAAGGGTCTGGAGGAGGTGTCATGAAAGCAGAAATCGAAAACCTTCTAGACAATCTGAGAACAGATATCCTCAGCACCCTGTCGGCACAGATGGATACGTTGCAAGTAAAACAGAAGCAAATGGAATTGGACAGGACTATGGCTATATTATGCCCAACGTGTAGAAAGAAGCATCCAAAGAGGGAATTTCCATTAAACTCCATAGAGTAATGTGCAATCTGTGAGTTGAATCATGCAACAAGCTCATGCCCCTCCCTGCCAGGCCTGAAAGCAGTATTTCAAGGAACGGGGAAATACATGGAGCAATTGTACCTCATGGGGTCTAGAAATCCATGGAAACCTCGACCACTGATGGGAAATCAAGGTATGTACTTAGACCCATCTCAGTATTTCAATAATTCTAATATGAATCCTTAGTCCATGCCCTATCCTTCCATGTGACCACAATACCAGTTTCCACCTTGGCAGCAGTGGAACCCTCAATCCAGTTCGAGCTCCCCATGGGCTCCAACTTGGCGAGGATCCCCTCCTGGCCAATTTCCTCAACCAATTCCACAGAAACAAATCCAATTTCCCTCTAATGTGCCTCCGGGTAATCAACCTGCCCATCCTCAACTCCCAATCCAACCTGATCTGAATCCTAATAGCAAGGGAGCTCATTAAACTAACATTCTTAACCTACCTTCATATAGAATTTCCACTACAGAGTTGTATGAAATGAATCTATGATTAGGGTAGATAGTTGATGTTCAACCTCCTCCAGTTACCATTGAACAACTCGATAGTGAAGGTAAGGAATCAGAACCAATTAGTAAAGAGCCAAAACAAACTGATAGAAACCAGGAACCTCCTGTAAAACAACATCAATCTGAACCACCTTACCCATAGAGACTAACTTTGAGTACATCAAGCCCTCAAGTTGAATTTGATTTATTAGGAGAATTGCAGAACTTGTTTGTTAAAATTTCCTTGTTACAAGCTATGAAGGATGTGCCAATATATGGATAGACTCTTAGGGAATACTATTCAAAGAAACCTGCAAAGAAATCCAAAGACCCCCTTACCATTCATGTTATGGGAAAATTATCAGATTTCATGACGGGAAATTCAATGCCTGAAAAGTATGGAGATCCAGGGAACCCAATTCTGATAGTAAAAATTAATGGAGTACAGATTCTGAATGTGTTGGTAGACCTGGATGTTGCCATCAACGTTATCACCACTGAAACCATGCATGCATTAGGTCTTCGTAACTTGAAACATACACCTATAGTATTGGAATTGGCAGACCGATCCACAGTCAAACCTTTAGGAAAGTTGGAAGATGTAACAATTTCATTGGATTCATGGCACTATCCCATAGATTTCCTAGTCTTACAGATGCAATCTTCGGTGGGTGGCCACCCTTTGATTTTGGGTATACCATGGTTGGCTACTGTAGATGCTTACATTAGGTGTTGATCAGGGCACACAGTTATTTACAATGGGCACAACATTAAAATCTTAGTGTTATACCCACCTGCAGAACCAAACCCATCCATAAAACCAGCAAGAAGAAATAAAATTTTATCTAGGAAAGAGCCTGAAATAGAAAATGAGGAATTGAGGTCAGTCCTCACTATTGGACAAGCCCTTTAGTTGAAAATAGATTCGGAAGATGATGTAATCACCTCTTTTATGGATGATCCTTGCTTTGTTTCTGAAACAAATCAACAATTCCTAGAATCTATCCTAAGCTGTGAGACTCGGGAAACAATTGAAACAAAAGAAGGATCAAAGGAGCTACCTATTGATGCAACCAGTGAAAGTGTCCCAGTGGAACTAGAAACAGGAAAAACCTCGAATATTAATCCAACCCTGTCAGAATACCAGAAGAAGAAACTTGTGGATGTCCTTAGGAAACACAAAGAAGCCTTTGCCTGAGATTATACATATATGAAGGGGATTCTTTCTAATTCATGTACCCATCATATATACATTAAGGAGGATTGTCATCCTGTGAGACAACCTTAGAGAAGGATGAACCCCGCATTGAAAAATGTTGTGAAAGAAGAACTTCAAAAATTACTAGACATAGGTTTTATTTACCCCATCTCAGATAGACAATGGGTCTCCCCATTAGTAATGGTCGCTAAGAAAAATGGTAAATGGCGGATATGCGTGGATTATCGAGAATTAAATAAGGCAACGCAGAAAGATCATTTTCCTTTACCATTTATTGATCAAGTTTTGGGCACACTGGCTGGTAAAATTTTTTTTTTCTTTTCTAGATGGGTTTAGTGGATATAACCAGATCCATATAACTCCTAAAGATCAGAACAAAACTACTTTCGCATGCCCTCAGGGAACATTCGCATACCGGGTCCTTCCTCTTGGCCTGTGTAATGCTCCTGCAACATTCCAGAGGGAAATTTTGGGAATATTCTCTAATTTAATAGATGACAGTGTTGAAATCTACATGGATGACTTTACTCCATATGGGGATTCATTTCTTGAAGGGATGAAAATTTTAGAAAAAATTCTTGAAAGGTGTATACAAGCACGTGTCTCGCTGAGTATGGAAAAATGCCATATGATGATGGAAGAGGGAATTGTTCTGGGACATTTTCTCTCAGTTGAAGGAATCCAGATGGACCCAACAAAGACAAAGGTAATTCAACATTTTCTAACACCAAAAATGCCCATGCAGGTACGTAGCTTTATTGGTTGTGTTGGTTATTACATGCATTTTATAGAAAATTTTGCTAAAGTAGCACATCCACTTTTTCAATTGCTAACAAAAGATTCATATTTTGTGTGGACAGAGGACTGTGATGCAGCCTTTACGAGAATTAAGGAATTGGTTTGTAGCGCTCCAATCCTTAGAGGGCCAGACTGGGCATTACCTTTCCATATTCATACTGATGCTTCCCAAACAATCATTGGTGTAGTATTAGGAAAACAAGAGGACAAAATACCATACGCAGTTTACTATGTTAGTGTTATCGGACTAATCGGTAGGTGCAGACACTAACAGATCTCCCTAGATCCACCTGGATCTAGAACAAAACAGGACAGGACATGACTCTTTCCCTAAGTTTTGACCATTGAATTAGCTAGTAGGGAGGAACAAGTAACATACCTTTGTATTGTTTCCTAGGGTCTATGTTGCTCCCGCTTCGCTCCGGTGCTCTCGTGAGGTCTAGACCAAGACAACACAAACCAACCAAAGTGAAGATAGCAAAATATATTCAACTTTCAACTTATGTGTATGATCAAGGAATTACACAATAAAGTGAGAATGACTTTATGGGAAAGGGACATGCCACTGTATCATATTAATTGAAAGTAGAAGATTACAACCTGATCACCTTGATGTCGCAAGATTCCTTTCGATGGCTCTTAGCTCCAACACACACACCTGCTCAATCCTTGCATGAAGAAGATCAAATCCTCTTGATACACTTGCTAGAGTCTCCAAGCTCCTGTTCAAGCTAAGTCCTTCACACAATTCTTTCACCAATTCTCCAATGAATCTTGCTTAACCNATTGATGCAACCAGTGAAAGTGTCCCAGTGGAACTAGAAATAGGAAAAACCCTGAATATTAATCCAACCCGGTCAGAATCCCAGAAGAAGCAACTTGTGGATGTCCTTAGGAAACACAAAGAAGCCTTTGCCTAATATTATACATATATGAAGGGGATTCTTGCTAATTCATGTACCCATCATATATACATTAAGGAGGATTGTCATCCTGTGAGACAACCTCAGAGAAGGATGAACCCCGCATTGAAAAATGTTGTGAAAGAAGAACTTCAGAAATTACTAGACGTAGGTTTTATTTACCCCATCTCAGATAGCCAATGGGTCTCCCCATTAGTAATGGTCCCTAAGAAAAATGGTAAATGGCGTATATGCATGGATTATCGAGAATTAAATAAGGCAACGCAGAAAGATCATTTTCCTTTACCATTTATTGATCAAGTTTTGGGCACACTGGCTGGTAAAAAGTTTTTTTTCTTTTCTAGATGGGTTTAGTGGATATAACCAGATCCAGATAACTCCTAAAGATCATAACAAAACTACTTTCACATGCCCTCAGGGAACATTCGCATACCGGGTCCTTCCTTTTTTCCTGTGTAATGCTCCTGCAACATTCCAGAGGGAAAATTTGGGAATATTCTCTAATTTAATAGATGATAGTGTTGAAATCTACATGGATGACTTTACTCCATACGGGGATTCATTTCTTGAAGGGATGAAAATTTTAGAAAAAGTTCTTGAAAGGTGTATACAAGCACGTGTCTTGCTGAGTATGGGAAAATGTCATATGATGATGGAAGAGGGAATTGTTCTGGGACATTTTCTCTCAGTTGACAGAATCCATATGGACCCAACAAAGACAAAGGTAATTCAACATTTTCTGACACCAAAAATGCCCATGCAGGTACGCAGCTTTATTGGTTGTGTTGGTTATTACAGGCATTTTATAGAAAATTTTGCTAAAGTAGCACATCCACTTTTTCAATTGCTAACAAAAGATTCATATTTTGTGTGGACAGAGGACTGTGATGCAGCCTTTATGAGAATTAAGGAATTGGTTTGTAGCGCTCCAATACTTAGAGGGCCAGACTGGGCATTACCTTTCCATATTCATACGGATGCTTCCCAAACAATCGTTGGTGTAGTATTAGGAAAACAAGAGGACAAAATACCATACGCAGTTTACTATGTTAGTGTTATCAGACTAATCGATAGGTGCAGACACTAACATATCTCCCTAGATCCACCTGGATCTAGAACAAAACAGGACAGGACAAGACTCTTTCCCTAAGTTTTGACCATTGAATTAGCTAGTAGGGAGGAACAAGTAACATACCTTTGTATCGTTTCCTAGGGTCTCTGTTGCTCCCGCTTCGCTCCGGTGCTCTCGTGAGTTCTATACCAAGACAACACAAACCAACCAAAGTGAATATAGCAAAATATATTCAACTGTCAACTTATGTGTATGATCAAGGAATTACACAATAAAGTGAGAATGACTTTATGGGAAAGGGACATGCCACTGTATCATATTAATTGAAAGTAGAATATTACAACCTGATCGCCTTTATGTCGTAAGATTCCTTTCGATGGATCTTGGCTCCAACACACACACTTGCTCAATCATTGCATGAAGAAGATCAAATCCTCTTGATACACTTGCTAGAGTCTCCAAGCTCCTGTTCAAGCTAAGTCCTTCACACAATTCTTTCACCAATTCTCCAATGAATCTTGCTTAACCTTTTCCATGAGAATTCCCTCAAGATATAGGAGAGAATGATATGGTTACTTGGATAAGAATGATCCCACAATATCAGGGAAACCAGTACAAGGATAACCATTCGAATGCCAACCCATTCTTCTAGAAGATTCCCTTCTAGAACCATCGACAATTCATCTTTTTCCAAGCTTTAGAGAAGGTTCGCACCCTAGCTATGTAACACAGTGCAAGAAGTTCGCACCCTATCTTAAGGTAGCCTGCGAGAATGGGTCATTCTCGCACCCTGGTATATTAGCAACCTGTGAACTCTCTTCAAAAGTATGTTTTCTGGGAAGAGATGAATGCCAATTTTCTCAAGAGAAATTTCTTATGAGGAGCCTGAGTACACCATCATCAATAAACCATCATGATGACCAAAATAATGGGTAACAAAATGCCCCCCAAAGTATGAGGTTAGAATCAGTGCCATCCGAAAGACTTTGTAAGTTGCATGTGTGTGTCGGAAACCAGGAGTGCACCTAATCGGAAACCTGCGAACAACAAAGCATTTGCAGAATATCACATATATTAATTTTTAGGTAGGCATTCCCATACTCAGATCACAGATGGATGACATTGTAGACATAGGTCATGGCCACCAATCATACACTGTGGATCCATGCCATCAAAATATAGCATAGCCACCAGGAATACACTGTGGATCTATGCAAGAAAATTCAAATTAAGACGACATAGCCACGAGACATACAAAGTGGATCTATGTGTCACAAATTATACATATTCCATTGCAACCTGGACAAAGAGATGATATCCAAGGCCTTCAATCTCCTCACCCAAAAGTATGAATCTAACCATGTGATTACATGTGTTGAAGTCAAACATGGCAGAAACCACTTGATTACTGGTCATTGATGAAACCGTTAACAAGTGCGAGGGAAATCACCATTGATGTCAATGAATCCCAAGGTACTCTAGTACAATCCATTGAGTGTGAATGAGTGAGTTGAATTCAAACATCCAATGGAATCTTTCAAACAGGGATCAGTGATGTAAACCCACTGTCGAAATCGAGGAAACCTGCCATTGAGGCATGCAAGCTCCAAGGTACCAAATAATTTCTAAGTTTTGTTTCTAGATAATGAGATGAAGTCGACGGAAAAAAAATAGTCACAGGAGGGCCTTGATGTATCCCCCATCAATGACACAAAATCAGTAACAGATTTTGAAGATGAAACAGAGTATGATGTAAATTGGACTAGACACTGGGAAGGCTGACACAGAGAGAATGGACAACTGTAGATGGCCGAATCAATAGAGGTTTTGGATGAACTTCTCTTGAACATATCAATGACATGACCAATGTGTTACACATAAAAAATGCTCACTTTGATAGTGTCACAAGTGTCATCATTACAAAGGTCGCAAGTGTCNGAGAATGAGATGGTTACTTGGATAAGAATGATCCCACAATATCAGGGAAACCAGTACAAGGATAACCATTCGAATGCCAACCCATTCTTCTAGAAGATTCCCTTCTAGAACCATCTAAATTTCATCTTTTTCCAAGATTTAGAGAAAGTTCACACCCTAGCTATGTAGCACAGTGAAAGAATTTCGCACCCTAGCTTAAGGCAGCCTGCAAGAATGGGTCATTCTCGCACCCTGGTATATTAGCAACCTGCAAACTCTCTTCAAAAGTATGTTTTCTGGGAAGAGATGAATGCCAATTTTCTCAAGAGAAATTTCTTATGAGGAGCCTAAGTACACCATCATCAATAAACCATCATGATGACCAAAATCATGGGTAACAGAATGCCCCCCAAAGTATGAGGCTAGAATCAGTGACATCCGAAAGACTTTGTAAGTTGCATGTGTGTGTCGGAAACCAGGAGTGCACCTAATCGGAAACCTACGAACAACGAAGCATCTGCAGAATATCACATATATTAATTTTTAGGTAGGCATTCCCATACTCAGATCACAGATGGATGACATTGTAGACATAGGTCATGGCCACCAATCATACACTGTGGATCCATGCCATCAAAATATAGCATAGCCACCAGGAATACACTGTGGATCTATGCGAGAAAATTCAAATTAAGACGACATAGTCATGAGACATACAAAGTGGATCTATGTGTCACAAATTATACATATTCCATCGCAACCTGGACAAAGAGATGATATCCAAGGTCTTCAATCTCGTCGCCCAAAAGTATGAATCTAACCATGTGATTACATGTGTTGAAGTCGAACATGGCAGAAACCACTTGATTATTGGTCATTGATGAAACCGTTAACAAGTGTGAGGGAAATCACCATTGATGTCAATGAATCCCAAGGTACTCTAGTACAATCCATTGAGTGTGAATGAGTGAGTTGAATTCAAACATCCAATGGAATCTTTCAATCAGGGGTCAATGATGTAAACCCATTGTTGAAATCGAGGAAACCTGCCATTGAGGCATGCAAGCTCCAAGGTACCAAATAATTTCTAAGTTTTGTTTCTAGATAATGATATGAAGTCAACGGAAAAAAACTAGTCACGGGAGGGCTTTGATGTATCCCCCATCAATGACACAAAATCAGTAACAGATTTTGAAGATGAAATAGAGTATGATGTAAATTGGACTAGACACAGGGAAGGCCGACACAGAGAGAATGGACAACTGTAGATGGCCAAATCAATAGAGGTTTTGGATGAACTTCTATTGAACATATCAACGACATGACCAATGTGTTACACATCAAAAATACTCACTTTGATAGTGTCACAAGTGTCGTCATTACAAAGGTCGCAAGTGTTGCAAGTGTCAGGGAAGAATACTTCCATGATGCCTATGTCATGCCTGTAAAAGACATCAGGAAGACACTTGGCACATGTCAAAAACTTGATTTGGAAGAGGAGGAAAGGTTAACTGGTCTCATGAACCTTTTTCCATCTGAAAACACTCAAAAAACTAAGTTTTGGAGGAGAGCGCTCCCCTATACCTCTTCTGGGAGCACTAGAGATCCCACTTACACTGTCTAGGAGAGTTATAAAGCTCCTTTGGCCCTTTTGAGGGAGTGCTACAATGCTCTGATGGCCCTTTTGAGGGAGCACTACCTATTCTGGGTAGTAGTTAAGTTGTTGAGATGAATGGGGGGAGGATCCTTTTGTTCTTGGAAGGCAGTTGGATTTGAATCCCTAGTCCAGCCATGATCTTAGGGAAGATCCTCAAATGAAGGAGGAAAATCCTCAACTTCCCCAAGGGTATATCAAGTGGTTAAAGCATCTCCAAGGATATATAGGCAAGCTTTCTCATGGTGAAAAGGAGGACTGAAAAAAGGAGAATCACACAAAACTTATGATCTTATAAGTAGTGTTGGAACAGAGATATTTTGGAAGCAAGAGACCTATGATATCATAGGGAGCAATCAGTGAAGCTATCATCATTCGTATCATGGATCGTTAGAGCAAGGGGTAGACAAGGAGGACTTGGCGAAACTGCTGCAATCCATCTACGGTTGTAAGCAATGTTCTGTCCTCATTAATATAATTTGCTTGGCCTGTTTCTTTCTAGTTTGTGTTTAATTTCACATGAAATTGTCTCTGATAGATAGATCTATTTCAATATAATATCAATAGAGTAGGAAGTGGTTGTACTGTTGTTTGTCTACAGGGCTCATCGAGGAGTGAAATATTGGAGCTCAACTCGGAGCGTGCAGGGACAAATGCCGGTAAAAGGTACTTCTATTCTCCTTCCTCCTCGTACATTAGTTTGTATAGATATGAAAGGAAGTTGTTTTCCATGTTAAGCATCTTATATATTAAGAGCTAAGAGTCTAGCTCTCAAGAGGAGATCTACCTGTCCGCAGGGAGATTTTCCTTCAATAGAAACTGGCAACTCCACTGGGGAAAATCGAATCGAAACTTTTGGTTTTGATTTTTCCTCATAAGACCTTGTCTTGCCCTTTTTGTTATTAGGCCTTTTTCACCCCTTCATATCTGATTGCATTTGCTGATTGACTCTTTACCCATCACATTCAGCCCGCCTGCCAAATTTTGACTGAAATTTTGGTTTGTTTTGACATTTTTATGAGTTTTTTTAGCCTGGCGCCCCCCTTCCCATGTTAGAAGAGTGCCAACACTCCCTGGAAGTGTTAGAAAAATCTTTATAACACTCTGGTGGACCATATACCAGAGCGCCAGTCCTTTTTGCCCAAAATCTCTTCAAAAATTGCAATTTTTGGGGGTCCAAACCCTATTTTTTCACTTGCTAAGCTTCTTTGTGATTTAATAATTCTTCCTTTGACCTTTGACATGCTTCCTCCTGAGAATTAAACACCTTTTTGTTCATATTTTATTCCCTTCTTCATTATTTTTGAGTTTTTGTTGTTGAGAGCTTGAAATCGATCCCCTGCTTTCTTCTCTCCTATCGACTGAGCGAGAACTCTAGTGAAGGACATTAGAAGTCTGTAAATCTTCTCATTTGGTTCTTTGAGGTCATCTGATCCAATATTTTTCTCGTTCCTTTTGCGTTTTTTATTTTCTTTCTCTTGTTTGATTGCAAAAGGGTGTGTTGTTTGTGCGAAATCTGCATATTCTTGTCTGAATTTCCTTGATTTGAAAGGGTAGTTGGTAGGAGAAATTTTGCATTGAATTGATTATCATTAGCATACAAATGACAAAAGTACATCTTAGTGATTATTCTGCATATTAGTTTGCATTTTTGAAATGTTATAGAATTATATTAGANCTTGATTTGGAAGAGGAGGAAAGGTTAACTGGTCTCATGAACCTTTTTCCATCTGAAAACACTCAAAAAACTAAGTTTTGGAGGAGAGCGCTCCCCTATACCTCTTCTGGGAGCGCTGGAGCTCCCACTTACACTGTCTAGGAGCGTTATAAAGCTCCTTTGGCCCTTTTGAGGGAGTTCTGGTGTCTTTAGGAGTGTTTTTTCCCCCCTAAAGCCTACTAGGGAGTGCTACAATGCTCTGATGGCCCTTTTGAGGAAGCACTACCTATCTGGGCAATAGTTAAGTTGTTGAGATGAATGGGGGGAGGATCCTTTTGTTCTTGGAAGGCAGTTGGATTTGAATCCCTAGTCTAGCCATGATATTAGGGCAGATCCTCAAATGAAGGAGTAAAATCCTCAACTTCCCCAAGGATATATCAAGTGGTTAAAGCTTCTCCAAGGATATATAGGCAAGCTTTCTCATGGTGAAAAGGAGGACTGAAAAAAGGAGAATCACACAAAACTTATGATCTTATAAGTATTGTTGGAACAGAGATATTTTGGAAGAAAGAGACCTATGATATCATAGGGAGCAATCAGTGAAGCTGTCATCATTGAGATCATGGATCGTTAGAGCAAGGGGTAGACAAGGAGGACTTGGCTAAACTGCTGCAATCCATCTACGGTTGTAAGCAATGTTCTGTCCTCATTAATATAATTTGCTTGGCCTGTTTCTTTCTAGTTTGTGTTTAATTTCACATGAACTTGTCTCTGATAGATAGATATATTTCAATATAATATCAATAGAGTAGGAAGTGGTTGTACTATTGTTTGTCTACAGGGTTCATCGAGGAGTGAAATATTGGAGCTCAACTCGGAGCGTGCAGGGACAAACGCCGGTAAAAGGTACTTCTATTCTCCTTCCTCATCGTACATTAGTTTGTATAGATATGAAAGGAAGTTGTTGTCCATGTTAAGCATCTTATATATTAAGAGCTAAGAGTCTGTCTCTCAAGAGGAGATCTACCTGTCCGCAGGGAGATTTTCCTTCAATAGAAACTGGCAACTCCACTAGGGAAAATCGAATCGAAACTTTTGGTTTTGATTTTTCCTCATAATACCTTGTCTTTCCCTTTTTGTTATTAGGCATTTTTCACCCCTTCATATCTGATTGCATTTTCTGATTGACTCTTTACCCATCACATTCATCCCGCCTGCCAAATTTTGACTGAAATTTTGGTTTGTTTTGACATTTTTATGAGTTTTTTGAGCCTGGCGCCCCCCTTCCCGTGTTAGCAGAGTGCCAACACTCCCTGGAAGTGTTAGACAGAGATTTATAACACTCTGGTGGACCATATACCAGATTGCCAGCCCTTTTTGCCCAAAATCTCTTCAAAAATTGCAATTTTTGGGGGTCCAAACCCTATTTTTTCACTTGCCAAGCTTCTTTGTGATTTAATGATTCTTCCTTTGACCTTTGACATGCTTCCTCCTGAGAAGTAAACACCTTGTTGTTCATATTTTATTCCCTTCTTCATTATTTTTGAGTTTTTGCTGTTGAGAGCTTGAAATTGATCCCCTGCTTTCTTCTCTCCTATCAACTGAGCGGGAACTCTAGTGAAAGACATTAGAAGTCTGTAAATCTTCTCATTTGGTTCTTTGAGGTCATCTGATCCAATATTTTTCTCCTTCCTTTTGCGTTTTTTATTTTCTTTCTCTTGTTTGATTGCAAAAGGGTGTGTTGTTTGTGCGAAATATGCATATTCTTGTCTGAATTTCCTTGATTTGAAAGGGTAGTTGGCAGGAGAAATTTTGCATTGAATTGATTATCATTAGCATACAAATGACAAAAGTACATCTTAGTGATTATTCTGCATATTAGTTTGCATTTTTGAAATGTTATAGAATTATATTAGATTTGATTGAGAACAAAATTGATTGAGGG
>JZKD02S1750997.1:0-11005 GCA_000966675.3 Picea glauca
ATCCTTTAACTACAAATTGGCCCTCATACAGGTTAGATGTCCACCGCCACAATGACAGTCTATTTCTACTACAATATTGGGTTGTGGGTGAGGCAAATAAACAAAGTACCCTACACGGATGCCATTTCATTGGATGCGCTTGACACCACGAGTCCGTAGAGGGTGGAGGCCGAGAGGCCTGTCATGGATGAGGCACCTGTGTGGTTGGAGCATGATGATGATCATTTGGAGGAGGAGTTATCAAAGGATGTTCCACTTCCAGGAGAGACAAATTTGGAGCAGGAGGACATTGAGAGTTTTCGAGATCCGGAGCCATGATGTCCAGGGAGACTGCCAACTAGGGGAAGAGGCAGAAAACATCCCACTCAATCTTCCACCTTATCCCCGGGAGTTGCACCTTCCACCTCAAGCTCAGCCTCAACACGTCCACCTATTGCTTCTAGAGGAAAAGTGCCAATGATGACCTTTGGCTGTTAAAGGGCTAGAGGGAATCGTTGATATCTTAGTGCATCATGATTAGCCTTGTAGGCTTGTAGTATCTAGATTCTTATGAGATACATTTATATTTGTTTTGAAGTGATTTTGTATTATCCTACTAGGAATTACGACTCAGGAGTCAGGACAGATATCATATTTCAGTATTGATGTTTGATGGACCACTTGACATCTTATACATATTATATTGCAGTTTTCTTTTAATATTTATGTGACAACGTGTTTGCTTGATGTTGATGATGCTTTAGAAGTTTAAAAAATTGAAAAAAATGATTTATTTTTATTTTTTAAAGTTTCTCGATAATTTTCGATATTTTCCCCGATATTTTCGATAATTTCAATTTTGGACCCCCGACGATATAAGTGCAACATTGAGTTTAATTTAATGAAATGCTAAAGTTATTAACATTAGTGAACTAAATGAATCTTAGCCATTGATCTAAAGTGAGTTGAGATCTAATCTCAATCGTTAATCACTTTGGAGATTAGGGTTATGTTTAATTCGGTCATAATTCAAGATTATAAAAGCAAGGCTAGGTGAAGGAGAAACATATCCACTTGGAAGCAAAGAAGGACTTTTGCTCAAGTGCTCGAGTCACGAAGGGCTGCGACTCAAGGGGATCAAGGATAGGAGCAAAGGACTTTTGTTTAGGTGCTCGAGTCACGAAGGATTGTGATTCAAGGGATCTCAACAAAGGTGAAGGAATTTCATCTAGAGATCAAGTCCAAAGGAGGAAAGTGTAGGTAGTGTAGCAAGGAGAAGAAAACCCATCAACTAGAAATCAAAGGACAAATTTCTGGGGAGAAGATATGAGGTACAAACAGACATATCTAGTAGATCTGAGGTACCAACAAGCAGATCTAAGGTACCGACAGACAGGTTTAATATAGAGCTGAGGTACCAGTGGGAAGATCTAGTGCGGATCTGAAGTATCAACAAGCATATCTAATAGATTTGAGGTACCAGAAGACAGATCTAGCAAATCTGAGGTATCGATGGATAGATCTAGTGCAGAGATGAGGTACTAGTGGACAAATCTAGTACAAATTTGAGGTATTAGCGGGCATATCTAGCAGATTTGAGGTACAAGTAGGAAGATCTTGCAGATCTGAGGAACGATAGGCAGATCTAGTGTAGATTTGAGTGTCTGGTAGGTAGATCTGCGCAGATCGGGCATAGGGTTTCTTTAGCGCCAGAGTTGTCAGGTTTGCTGTAATTTGTATTTTTCCTTAGTGGGCCATTTTCCCAGTAAGGTAGCCCTTGTAAGCTTGGAGTCATTATTAATGAATAGCTGATTTTGAAGGGAAATTTTTTTGTGTGCACGTGTAAAGTTCGGTTTCCATATTCTGCTTTTTTTGTTGTTATTTCCAGCCAGTATATTTTATTATGTGTGCTGTAATTTATCTTTCAACAAGGAAAAACACAAGGTAGTAAAGTATCTAGGTGTTGGGAATTGAGATTTTTCAACATCAATACCTTGTTTTTCTTATTTATTGGTGGTAGTTTGAGTAGTCACCTCAAGGGCCCCTATACTTGATTGTGTCTTGCCTAGGGATTTTTGGAGGCTATTAGGGAAGCCTCCCTTGTGTTGGATTCTACTGTTTTGCTGAAAAGATGGAATTTGTTGCCTAGGTGACAGTGGTAACATCTTCCATGTTCCACATGTCTTAGTGCCTTGTGAAGGCTTTGCACTTGGTGCTAGATTGTGTGGTGACAATGTGCATGCAACATATGTCAAGGATAGGGAGACACAAAGATTATCAAAAATATTGTAGGGAACTCACAAAGCAACAACAACAATTTTTTGTGGAAAATGACACACCTTGCTACAAGGAAGAATTTATTTCACATACATAAACAAAAATCTTAACGAAAGCTTGTGACGCCTTGTTCATTGTTGGATTTTCAAAACTTATTATAATTTTTGATGATCCTTTTCTTGGAAAGGATTAAAGAGTTTCATGTTGAATGATATACTGGTCAAAGATGAAAAATGTAAAACCTCATGTCTCTAGGGCTGGTACAACCATTACATATCCCACATAAAAAATCAGAAGAGATATCGATTGATTTGATCACCAAGATACTGAGCTGAGATGATAAGGATAATATGTTTCTAATTGCGGATCAACTAAGAAGGTATACTCATTGTCTACAAATACAAATTAAAAAACCAACTTGAGATTATAAAAACCTTCATGGAAATTATTTTTTAATTACATGGTTGTACCAAATTTATTCTTAGTGCTCATTACTTCAAATTTAGAAGCAAATTTTGGAGATAGCTTTTTCAACAATTGAGGACTTATCTTATGATGAATGTATCATATCATCGTGAAATGAATGCAAATGAAATTTTGAATAAATGCCTCAAAGATTACGTTCATTGTTTTACTGCAGATAAAGAAAAGTTTTGGCATAATAGCTACATTTGTTAGAAATGAAGTATAACACAATATATGACCCATCATATTAAAAATTGCCCCCTTCATAACATTATATTTGATATGAGCTTCCAAAAGTCAAGGATTACCTAACCTCTGTTGTGTCAAGCTCCTTGTTATCATAGGATTTGTACGTGTGCAAAGCCTTCCACAAGATCCCAAATCTTGTGTAACTATGGAATAATCTATCGTTGTCACCTAAGTAGAGACTTCCCTCGTTTTAGTGATGGAAGAGGTCCACCACAGGGGAGGCTTCCTTGGTGACCTCAAGGGATCAAATAACAAGATTAGCCAAGCCTACAACCCCCTATCTTGGTCACCTGTTAGCTAGGTGTTCTAAGAAAAGGATAGAAGATAACAAGGTAATTGTTGTACCTGTACAAAGCAATGAACAATTTGCAGCATAATATAAACAATTACCAAGTTATAGAGTGCAATAATGACCTCTTAGACACTAGACAATTAATAAATGCTATGGCTTTTGCAAATTACAACAATGAACCAATGGTATAACAACAATTAATATATGGCAACAACAACAAAATAAAGTACTAAAAAATATAGCGATTCGCCATGAAAAGTAAGCATTTAACAAGTATAACATTATCCAATTGTTAGAAGTATTTTCTGAGTAGTTTAAGCCAGGTGTAAATGAGTGTATGCAACAAATTAAAGTAGTTTTCAGTGGCTGTAACAAACTTTTATAATGACAACAATAAATAATGATAGTTTGTTAGGGTTAGGGTTAGGAAAGTTAGTGGAGTGTTTGAGAGTGAGAATATTGATTTTAAAAGATACTTCAACCATAAGAACACCTCAAGACTACTGTTGTTGTCCTCTAGGGCTCATGGAGTCACAAATGCATCACGCTGAAGGTTGAGCTAGATGAAATAAGAGAGGTAAGGTCTAAATCCTAAGGTGCAAACACTCTTGGGCTTTAGGTTTTAGAGTTTGAGGAAAAAGGTACCTTGGGTGCAAACACTCTTGGGCCCTAGGTGCCATTTTACCAGTCTTACTTCACTTAGGTCAAGGATTAAAGACTAGGGTTAAAACCCTAAAGTGCAAGCACCTTTGGGCCTTAGGCTTTTAACCCTAGCAAAGAATGCTTCACAAACTTGGACAATAAAGACTTTATGAGGGAGAGAAACACTTATGTCTCCCTATTGGGGTTTCAACAAGACAAAGAAACTTGCAACAAGATAGTAATTCAACCTTTAACATTAACAAGAGACAACACATTGCAAAAAATTACTTACTTCTTCCAAGTAGCAAGACCATTCAAACCTTAACTGTAGAAAATTACCATCTAAGAGAGAAAACCATCCACAAAGAACCTCTTCCAAGACTAGCGCATGAGAGAAAAGGGACAAAGAGAGAGAAAATAGCGAACTTGTTAGGAGGTTCTTCTCTACCAAGTGGTGAGGAATGCGATGATGATAAAATGATCCTAGTGCTAGCCTCTTTATGTGAGGTAAACCCTAGTGCTTTTGTCCACAAAATAAAGCAAAATGCTAATGATCAATAATATAAGTGAGGCCGACCCCTCAAACAACCTCTACAAATGATAAAACATGCAAATAAGCCATCATGTGGGCACACATGTGGTGATGTCAAGCCTCCCATGGCTAAAGGAGGGCCTCCCAAGGCCACGTGGCATCATCTCAAGGTGTAATCATTGCAATGGTGCATCTCCTCGTCCATGGTCATGCCAAGTCATTAATGGTACCCCCAAGTGTTCATAAAACCCTACCACCATCAAAACCCTAGAAGGTGACGTCATCATCCAATGGAGGCCAATGTCAAGGGTCTAGGGCATTGCATCCAAGGTGGAGGAGGCTGCATCTCGTTTCTGCATGGTATTCGACCATCAATTGCTGCAATGTCCTCAATCCAGTGAGTAATAAGCCCTGGGGTACATTGCCCAACATGTGGGTTTTCAGTCCATCTGTGTGCCATCATGACCAAATTTGTCAAAACCAAGCCCATTTGTTCATCGTCCAAGGTCCTGAAAATGTGAGAGCTCATGTCGGAAGGTGCCAAGTCACTGGGTTACTGACTACTTTGCATCACACGTGCTAAAGTCCTGCAATAAGGGCATAACTTCCTAGGTGAAATCTTGGGATGTCCCTCAAAGAACCATGTTAGGGCCATCCAAATCAAAACAAAATATAAGATGAGGTAAACCAATGTTCATAAGAGATATTAGTCCTTAAATCATACAAAGTTAGTTGTTACTTAAGATATAAGCCATATGAATGATTCACCTCAGTATCTTCAAGCATCACATCGTCTCAGGACTTTATGTGAGTTGGCAAGTTTGAATATGGGAGGGTCATCATCCAACCCTATCAGGTGTGCCAACCAAGACAGTGAAAGAAAAGACCTAGGTAGAGGTATAGGTCCTGAGGGAAGCAATGAAAGAAAAGAACCCTTCAAGAGTAAGTGTGATAGTGGTACGTGTTGGGTTTTACTTCTTGCGTTATGGTGTCATTAAATCCATTTTTATGAGCGCCTATCTAGAGGGAGCGTTGGCTGCTTGAGGTACCCTTTCCTCGATACTTTTTTGCATTTCGAACCCCTTTGTGCCTTTTGATACCCATTCATTATTTTGCAAGTCCCCTTTACAAATTTCAAGCTTTATTCTTTCATTTTTTTACTGGGCTAGAGTCATGTTATAGATGTGCATTCAGTGCATCAGGACAAGGGGCGATTACCATTAGGGGGGGTAGAGCTCAATTTGGCCTGTGGCTTTTATCATTTTTACATACATATAGCGACTACATCAACCTCTGGGCTTTCATCCCCCTCTTCTCATGAGAGAATGAACCATGACCCATTACCAAAATTTAGTACACTGTGACAGGCTCCAGGACGGAAAATGTTAAGTATGGTGGGGAACATAATGTTACCCTTGTGATGGCCCCTCAATAGTACCCCTTTTCCTTGGGCGGTGACAACACGAGACTAGGGCATAGAAGCTGACCACCAAGGTGAAACAAGGCAACAAACATAACTTCTTGAGCCAGTGATCCATTATCCAACTTCAACCAATGATGATCATGGACATGGTGATTATCTATGGACATGGTGATCATCATCATGGTCGAGATCATTGTCTCCATTGCGGGCCATGAGACATGATCTCTTCTAGTTACCCCTAGGCATGGGGGGGGGGTAACAGTCCCAAGAATTGAAGATCATATAGAATAATTCAAGAAAGAGAGAATCCAAATTTGGAAGGAGCACTTGGGTAATGCAAGAAGTGTAGTGATGTTGCAAGCAAACAAACACCAATGAGAAAGTGGATTCAATGAAGAGGATTTAGTTGTGTAGCTACAACTTTACAAGCAACTAGCATTAACTTGGGGACAAACTAGTCATAAATTTTTATGGACCTCATCAAAATTTGAAGGAAAGCAGGGCTTGTTGGGTATGCCTTGAACCTCTGAAACAATTGAAGAGCATATAGAACAGTTTAAGAAAGAGAGATTACAAAGCCTAAAGCAACACTTGGATAATGCAAGAAGATGAATGAAGTAGCAAGCATACAAACACCACTGAGAAAGACGTTTCGGTGAAGGAGGTTTATTTGCGTGGTTCAAACTTTACAAGCAAATGACACTAGAATGGTCTGAAACAAAAACTAGTCCTAAGTTTCTATTGACCTTGTCAAAATTGAAGGCAAGCAAGTCCAATTGCCTATCCCTTGAACTTCTTGTTATCACAGGATTTGTACTTGTGCAAAGCCCTCCACAAGATTCTAAATCTTGTGTAACTATGGAAGAATCTGCTAGTGTCACCTAAGTAGAGACTTCCCTCGTTTTAGTGATGGAAAGGATCCATCACAAGAGAGGCTTCCCCGATGACCTCAAAGGATCAAATAACAAGATTAGTTGAGCCTACAACCCCCTATCTTGGTCACTTGTTGGTTAGGTCTAGATCTAGGAAAGCAATAGAAGATAACGAGATAATTGTTGTACTTGTACGAGACAATAAATATTTGTAGCATAATACAGACAATTATCATGTTATAGAATGCAATGATGGCCTCTTAGATGCTAGACAATGAATGTTAAGTACCTGAATAGATCTGAAGATAACTCTCAAAATAAACCCACAATATCAACAAGAATAATCCAAACCATTCACCAAATACTGAACACAAGAAATAGAGAAAACACTTGAGGTAGGGTAACACCATATATTATTCCTTATGGAAGGAATGCACTCCTCAAACAATGCTTGATACAATCACAATATTCTTCACTCTCTTTCATTACATTGCTTACACTTCTTTATATAGTTCTCTCTATCTCCTAGGAACATATTATAGAGATTTCTCACATTTATTACATCTAACTACCATAGTGGGCCTTTATTAATATAGTGGACCTAGTCCACCTTACATTGAATGACCACATTCTCATATATTAAATGACTTCCACTAATAATACATAACCACATTCCCATTTGGTACCTCCCTAGGTACTCCATATTACTTCCCTAGGTACTCCATATTACTTCCCTAGGTATACTACATTCCATCCCCCTTCACATGTTTCGTCCTCGAAATATGAGAAGAAACCATACAATATGAACGACTAAGCAATGTAGCCAACTGGTACTAAGTACGACCATCCATCCATCGCAAATGGAAGTCGAACATGATGTCCATCTGCTGCCTTTCCACCCTGATCTTGCTCTGCATCATGTCGGGGTTTCCATGGGACTGTTTCTGTAGCTTGAGTTCTTCCTGTAGTGCCGGTAGTCCTCCATGCACCTCTTGATCGATTTCCTGTTTGGTGCCCTACTGGTGCATACATGTGTTGATGCACATGCCCTTGCCTTGATGATTGTTGTGTCTCTATATGATGTGGATGGCGATATACAACAACTGTAGGAATTTGTTCTTTTTTCTTCAAATCTGCAACACTTTGTTCCTTTGAGTCAATGACCTCCTTAGCTTCCTGATTATGCCCTTCCTGTAGTTTTGCTTCATCTCTTTTTGTAGACTCTGCCTCTGATTCAACTTCAGATTCGACAATAACTTCTTTGCTAGCTTCCATGGGCCCATCTTTCTTACTAAGAGACACATCCTGCAATGCAATTTTCTTTTTCTTGTACCAAATCTTTAGAAACTTCTTTTGCACATTAATATTAATGGTACCCACTGATTCTATCCAAGGATATCTCAAATCAATGTCTTCATCACCCATATCTAGAGCCTTAAAATCTTAATGCAACACATATTTATCCATATTGAGCTTCAAATCTTTAAAAAGTTTAACATTTTCACCTGCAACCTGTGTGCTTTGAATATTCTTTGCTGGAACTTGCAATCTATTAACCAACTGAATATTGATAAAATTTTGTTTGCAACTAGGGTTAATAGAAANAATCCAAATTTGGAAGGAGCACTTGGGTAATGCAAGAAGTGTAGTGATGTTGCAAGCAAACAAACACCAATGAGAAAGTGGATTCAATGAAGAGGATTTAGTTGTGTAGCTACAACTTTACAAGCAACTAGCATTAACTTGGGGACAAACTAGTCATAAATTTTTATGGACCTCATCAAAATTTGAAGGAAAGCAGGGCTTGTTGGGTATGCCTTGAACCTCTGAAACAATTGAAGAGCATATAGAACAGTTTAAGAAAGAGAGATTACAAAGCCTAAAGCAACACTTGGATAATGCAAGAAGATGAATGAAGTAGCAAGCATACAAACACCACTGAGAAAGACGTTTCGGTGAAGGAGGTTTATTTGCGTGGTTCAAACTTTACAAGCAAATGACACTAGAATGGTCTGAAACAAAAACTAGTCCTAAGTTTCTATTGACCTTGTCAAAATTGAAGGCAAGCAAGTCCAATTGCCTATCCCTTGAACTTCTTGTTATCACAGGATTTGTACTTGTGCAAAGCCCTCCACAAGATTCTAAATCTTGTGTAACTATGGAAGAATCTGCTAGTGTCACCTAAGTAGAGACTTCCCTCGTTTTAGTGATGGAAAGGATCCATCACAAGAGAGGCTTCCCCGATGACCTCAAAGGATCAAATAACAAGATTAGTTGAGCCTACAACCCCCTATCTTGGTCACTTGTTGGTTAGGTCTAGATCTAGGAAAGCAATAGAAGATAACGAGATAATTGTTGTACTTGTACGAGACAATAAATATTTGTAGCATAATACAGACAATTATCATGTTATAGAATGCAATGATGGCCTCTTAGATGCTAGACAATGAATGTTAAGTACCTGAATAGATCTGAAGATAACTCTCAAAATAAACCCACAATATCAACAAGAATAATCCAAACCATTCACCAAATACTGAACACAAGAAATAGAGAAAACACTTGAGGTAGGGTAACACCATATATTATTCCTTATGGAAGGAATGCACTCCTCAAACAATGCTTGATACAATCACAATATTCTTCACTCTCTTTCATTACATTGCTTACACTTCTTTATATAGTTCTCTCTATCTCCTAGGAACATATTATAGAGATTTCTCACATTTATTACATCTAACTACCATAGTGGNCCTTTATTAATATAGTGGACCTAGTCCACCTTACATTGAATGACCACATTCTCATATATTAAATGACTTCCACTAATAATACATAACCACATTCCCATTTGGTACCTCCCTAGGTACTCCATATTACTTCTCTAGGTATACTACATTCCATCCCCCTTCACATGTTTCGTCCTCGAAACATGAGAAGAAACCATACAATATGAACGACTAAGGAATGTAGCCAACTGGTACTAAGTACGACCATCCATCCATCGCAAATGGAAGTCGAACATGATGTCCATCTGCTATCTTGCTCTGCATCATGTCGGGGTTTCCATGGGACTGTTTCTGTAGCCTGAGTTCTTCCTGTAGTGCCGGTAGTCCTCCATGCACCTCTTGATTGATTTCCTGTTTGGTGCCCTACTGGTGCATACATGTGTTGATGCACATGCCCTTGCCTTGATGATTGTGGTGTCTCTATATGACGTGGATGGCGATATACAACAACTGTAGGAATTTGTTCTTTTTTCTTCAAATCTGCAACACTTTGTTCCTTTGAGTCAACGACCTCCTTAGCTTCCTGATTATGCCCTTCCTGTAGTTTTGCTTCATCTCTTTCTGTAGACTCTGCCTCTGATTCAACTTCAGATTCGACAATAACTTCTTTGCTAGCTTCCATGGGTCCATCTTTCTTACTAAGAGACACATCCTGCAATGCAATTTTCTTTTTCTTGTACCAAATCTTTAGAAACTTCTTTTGCACATTAATATTAATGGTACCCACTGATTCTATCCAAGGATATCTCAAATCAATGTCTTCATCACCCATATCTAGAGCCTTAAAATCTTAATGCAACACATATTTATCCATATTGAGCTTCAAATCTTTAAAAAGTTTAACATTTTCACCTGCAACCTGTGTGCTTTGAATATTCTTTGCTGGAACTTGCAATCTATTAACCAACTGAATATTGATAAAATTTTGTTTGCAACTAGGGTTAATAGAAACAATGACATGTTCTTTATGAATACAACCATGAACTTGTAATATAGATTTTCGACATGAAAATAAACCTTGGTGATGTCTTTATCCTTATTCTTTGTATGAGACCACTTGTCTAAAAGTAATTTTTCAAGTTCTTCCTCAGAAAGTGACATCCACTCAGAATGGTGAAATGATTTCCACCATATGAGAGCATCACCTTTGAAACCCCAGTCTACAAACGATTTCCACTTCTCTTTCCATAATGACTTGTGAGATTGTATAAATTCTTCAATACTAGGGCCATCATCTCTTCCACTAAAAAATATCATGCTTGGAATAAATTTTCAACAAAAATTAGGGTGTAGAAATAACTTACTACAAAAGATCGCGGCTTTTTCCGGAAAAACCCTGAAAATGGCCGAATTTAAAATGTTCATAACTTTACTTCCCAAACTTCGATTTGGCTGATTTTTTTTTTTTTGAAATTGGGTATTTTTCCTAGAGAAATTCAAATATCCAATTTGTTTTTCCAAATTCAGCTCAGAAAACTTCAGATA
>JZKD02S1750997.1:25606-38027 GCA_000966675.3 Picea glauca
ATATATATATATATATATATATATATATATATATATATATATTGTAACACTCCGAGCCGACTAAACAGTTTCCTTGATCCGAGGAATTTTTCCCATGTCCTCTGGCATCAAATCGATGCAATGGGCAACACAAGGAGTCAAATATAGGCTCTGATACCTCTCCATGAGCCAACAGGTCACATAATAACTGTGCATCTTTAACATATGAAGATGCATCAATAGATTTGATAAACATTGTCCCCATGGGAAAATTAACCAAGAAGTTGAGAATGGACTTGTCCTTCCCATCTTTCCAACCGTCTAACATAAAGGTGCATCATGTAATCTCCCATGAGTCCCTCAACTCACCCAATCTCTCTGTGCAATCGACCTTTTCCACCTGGAGAGGCCCTCTCAATTCATTATAAGTAGGGCCCTTGTATCCTGGAACAACAATAGCAGCAACTTCAAACATGGACTGGTAGAATGGGTTCTTGGCAATGTTGAATGGTATGTCACTCTGTAGGGAACATTTTTCCGCAAGCTTGTCGGCCTCCTCCTTCTCCTTTGTTTTCACCATTGATCGAATAGAAGGTTGCCCCATGGGCACTGACCTCGGCACAAAGAAAGGTGAGGATGTTGAGGGGCTAGGCATTGTGGAATGTGAACCTGAAGAATGACATTCCCCCACTCCTAAGATGTCGGTAGATCTATTTGCAAGCTCAAGCCTGAATTCTTCGCTTTGCTCTCTCCTCCTACCCATTGCAAAAATGGATTGATTTGCAATGTGAACAATTTTCGGGGTAGATGTTGGACAAATCCCCACTTCATTCCCTGAGATTTTGGCAAGGTGGTATTTCAAGCGACCGATGCCACCAAACATTTCCATACCACATAACTTGCAATTCAAACCTCATTATGTTATGGCCATCATAAGGTTGACCATACTCCCACATTGGGTACAATGGCTTTGGAATTTTGAAATGTGTGGATCACTAATTAAATTTGTAAACCTATGGGACAAAAAAAATGGGGGAAATTTAGAATCTAAATCCACAAAAAAAATTGAAAAATGCTACAATTAAACTACCATAGCTACATAAGTGTCAAATCCTCCATTAAAAAGGGGCAAAACTAGGTATATCTAATGGGCATTGCAAACCCTATACTAAATCTAAAAAAACAAAGAAAATGAGGGCATAATTTTGTTTACATACCTGGTTGAATGGATATGGTAGATTGGAGTAGATCCCCACTCCACAAATGCTTACTTGATGGCAACGAAATCTATGGATTTCCCTTTTTTTTCTTGATGGAAAATGGTTACAATACAATTAGAGCTCAAACACCCTAGCCAGTGTTTGCAAAATGACCAAATAAAACCCAAAAATTAGATTTTATAACCCAAAAAGCACTCGGATTTTTAGCAGGGCAATAATTTCCATCAACCCGCGATAATTTCAATATATCGTAATTATCGCGATTAATTGCACTGATATTGTCATCAAGGGTCGATTTGGAAATATTATCATGATAAATACGATAATATCGCGATACGTGCAACACTGATTAAACTCACTTTAAAAGCACTTTACTTTAATAATTCCTTTAATTAAAGTAAATTACTAAGGTTGAAGGCTTTGGACGACTTCCACGCGTCTAGACACTTAGACCTGTTTTGAAGTACTTGTCCGATACTACAAATATCAACACTCCCTCTTAGAGAGGAAGGTACTTCTGGAAGAGCCACCTGGAACTGGTTGTACCTCTGATCCTGGCACAATGTCCCACACATCATCATGCACCATGGCATTCCACCAACCCTTGTTGGTCTACTTCTTCCTAGACACTAGAAGACTTGGAATCAATGATGCTACTCATTAGCGCAACGAAGTTTGGAAACTTCTTTAGAGGCCTGCTCACCTTGAATATGCTCATAGGAGCCTCAACATGCTCTTGAGCATCCCTTAATGTCTGCATGAACCATCTATGTCTCCTGACATAACTTCAAGGAGCTAACTCCTCCTCCCCACCTGAAGGTTAACTCCCCACACTGGAAGTCTATGAACGTTGTTCTCCCTTCAGAGCCTCCTTCTCCTTGTCCTCTGCCATTGACCTCGGTCCACACACATCTAAATGTACAAGATCCAAGATCCCCTTGGACCTACTCTCGTTGCTTGGAAAAGTAGCATTAGCATTCTTGCCAAATGCACAAGCCCTAATGTTCAACATTGAATCTGGAAGACCAATGACAATCTCCCTCAGAATTGGCAACGCCATGCAGTGTAGGTGTCCCATCCTTCTATGCCATAACTCACACAAGTTGTCACTATCATGTACCAAGGCCTAAATAGGCTTTCCCTGCAACCTGTATAAATCGACCTCTCTAACCCCAATGCTCATTGTTGTGTCAAGGCTAGATCCCTCTGGATGTATGAGTGCTTGATCTTCATTGAACATGACGAAAAAACACATGTCCTCCATAACTAAGACTGAGAGCAAATTCTTCTTCAGTCCCAGTACATATAACACATCCTAGGCTTCCAAGGAACCTCCTGACTCAAGTTGGAACAAGATTGTTCCCTCTCCCTTCACTGCATTCTTGGCATCATCACCAAGCTCCACATGGATCCCCGAGTCCTTCTCTATCAGACTACTAAATAGCTCTCGTGCTTCTATCATAATTTTTTTCCCATGAAAAAAGAAAAATACAGCCAACACATGCAGACCAGCGCCTTTGTGCCTGTTGTATGGCCCTGTACTTGCGGCTTCTATGGCTCAAATCTGCCTAGATCTGTCCTTGTTGGTAAATCTGTTTGTTGATTCCCACTTGCTTCTCTTCTCCTTTGGATTGATCTTTGGATGAAGCTCCTTTATCACCCTTACTGAGATCTCCTTGAACAAAAGTCCTTTGCTCTCTCTATGAGTCATTGACTCCAATAGATGTATTGTTGTTGTTATCCCTTGAGTTGATCTCTAGATCCTCTTGAGTCACAATCCTTCGTGTCTCAAGCACACAACGTCTCTTGAGCAGAACTCCTTCTTTGCACTCTCCTAAGTTGTGTGTGAAATTTGTCTCCCTCTTAGAGTACAAGCTCTGATACCATGTTGAAAAATCTCAATTCCCAGCACCTAGATACTTTACTACCTTGTGTTTTTCCTTGCTAAAAGATAAATTACAACACATAAAATAAAATATATTGGCTAGAAATAAAAATAGCCGAAGAAAAATATGGAAACCAAACTTCACACATGCTCATAGAAATTATGCCCTTCAAATCAACTTTTCATTAATAATGACTCTAAGCATACAAGGGCTCTCTTACTAGGAATATGGCCCACTGAGGAAAAATACAAATTACAGCAAACCTGGCAACTCTGGCCCTGAAGAAACCCTTTGCTCGATTTGCGCAAATTTGCTTATTCGACACTCAAATCTACACTAGATCTACCTATTAGTCCTCGTGTCTGCATGTTGGTACCTCAGATCTACTAGATCTCTCTGTTGATACCTTGAGTCTGCACTAGATCTGTCCACCGATACCTCAGATATGCACTAGATCTATCTGTCGATACATCAGATCTACTAGATCTACCTACTGGTACATCAAATCTACTAGATTTGTCTGTTGATACCTTAGATCTGCATTAGATCTGTACATTGGTACCTCAACTATGCATTAAATTTGTTCGTTGGTACCTCGGATCTGTATGCTAGTACCTCAGATCTCCTAGATCTGTCCGCTGGTACCTCAAATCTACTCCCCATAAAAATTTTCTTCGATTTCTGGCTGTTGGGTTTTCTTCTCTTTGTTGCACTACCTGCATTTTCCTTCTTTCGACTTGATATCTAAATGAAAGTCCTCCTTCACCTTTGTTGAGATCCCCTTGAACCACAATTCTTCGTGACTCAAGCATTTGAGCAAAATTCCTTCTTTGCTACTGTCCTTGATCCCCTTGAGTCACAATCCTTTGTGATTCAAACACTTGAGCAAAAGTCCTTCCTTTGCTCCCAAGTGGATATGTTTCTCCTTCACCTAACCTTGCTTTTATAATCTTGAGTTGGGACTGAATCAAACATAACCCTAATCTCCAAAGTGATTAATGGTTGAGATTAGATCTCAACTCACTTGAGATCAATGGCTAAGATTCATTTATTACACTAATGCTAATAAGCATTTCATTAAATTAAACTCACTTTAAAAGCTCTTTACTTTAATAATTCATTTAATTAAAGTAAATGACAAAGGTTGAAGTCTTTGGACGACTTCCACACATCTAGACATTTAGACTTGTGTATAAGTACCTGTCTGATGCTACAAACATCAACAATTATTGAGGTGGTAAGATAAAGCAATTTCAAGATTTAAAGTAATGAGGATCTAGGTCAATTTAAAAGGTTTTTCGAGTCGAGTCAAGGCTCAAGAGGATCCCCAAACACTAAAAAGGAAAAAAAGGCATGGGGCTGTTGTAAAACTTGAAAGAATATGTCAACTTACAGCAGTGGAAAAAGTTATTATAGCAGCAAATAAAATAGCCCTTTGACAAGCAATAATTCAATGAAATATGAGGGTTAAACAATGAGCTAAATTAGGGTTTCATTGACCAACAAAATCAGAAAATTGAGCAATAAACAACCATAAAACCCAAGACGTTTTGCCCTAGAAGGATGTTATAACACTTCAAAAATACAAATTAGGGTTTTAAAACTGTTTATTAGCTCAATAATATGCCAAAATGAATCTTTTATAGCTGTAATGAAAAATTGTTGTAACAAAAACCTAAATTAACCCTAAAACGACAAAAAAGAAAGTATAATTTAGAAAATAATGATTGACTAGTACCTAGTGCCTACTATATTTTTTGGGAGAGTGACTAGTGCCTACTATATTTTTGGGCATATGGAGTCAATTAAGAATCCCTTTGGAAATAAATGAGTGCATTTTTAGGGTGATACCTAGAGGTTGTTCACTACTAACCCTAGGAGATTCTCCTAAAATATAAAGGGAAAAATCAAGGGAAGGTTCTTCACTAGAAACCTTCCAAGAGCTTTGATAAGAAGGGTTTGTTCAAGAAGAATCCAAGAAAATGTTTAACCAACACTAGAGAAACAACATTACACTTAAATGCATTCATAAACATAACCACAATATGAAAAGAGACCAATTACTCAATAAATATTTCATCCATCAAAACCCTAGCAATGATCATCCAAGTAGTAGTATAGCATCCATAAGCATATCTCCTCCAAAAAATCGCTTTGACCATCCATAGCATTCTTTGTAAGAGAGCAAGTAGAAGTAGACAAATAGTGATATATCTCCACAAGTAGCAATCATTTACAAGTGAGAAGTGTTTTTCTTATTTATATGACAGATCTAGCACTCTTGTCATGCAATATAAGCCCTAAAAACATAAGATAATGTCGTTATCCCTCTCAAACCCTAGAGATAAGGTAACATAACATAAAATATCCATGATACATGAGTGGATAGGTCTCTAAGACCCCCAATGACTCCTCTAGGATGAAGTAATGTAGCTCAAACATCAAATCGTCAGTCAAAAGAGTGTTCTAGATCTCACACATGTTGAATGGGACGACTCACTCCAAAGTGGTGAATAAGGGCTCAAAAGTGAAACATTGCCATGAAAAGGTGCAACATTTCATCTCCAAGAGGTGTCTTGTGTCTCCAAAGGGTGTGATGTCTCATCAAAAGGTATCATATCATCATCAAGGAGCCCAAACGTCACATCGAGATGCCCCATCATCATAAATGTGCAACGTCCCATCATCAAAGGGTACCATCATCAATGGAAAGGTGCCACATCATCTCTCCAAGTCCAACATCCTTAAGAGAAGGTGGAACGACCACAATCAAATGGCGGGGACGGCCTCGATAGAAATGTCCCCCTCTCGTTTGTCCAACAACAAGCACTTGGAGCCCCGAGACTCTTTTCATTGTACCCTATTCCAAACGATTGTATTTCTATTTGGTGTTGAAATAGTTTAGTTTAGATCTTATAGATTAGCTTTGCTTTATACTTTTATAGGAGTGGTATTTGTGAAGAATTCTATATATGCCAATAAATCTTCACGGAACTTATGGCCCTCTTCATATTCTCCCTAACATGGTGACTGCTAACCCCAAATCGATTAACCACTTGAAGGTTCAAAATACAAATGCTGCCAGGGATGACTCTGAATACCTAATGCCGCATAATTATTTTGCAAGGTAAACACGTTTATAAGTCATTTTATAACCCGGAAATTCTTGCCCTGCAAAAGCCGAAGGGAGTCCAGAAACACTAAGAAGGAAGCACTATTACCTTGCTTACTTCCCCTCACGTTGATGTTAGTGCTTGCTAACACTTCAAGGGGGTATCCCTAAATGATTTCTACAATACTGCAAATTCAAGAATTATCAGAAACACCTAAAATCAAAATAAAAAGATTGCTCACCTTGTATAAGACCTATGACAAAATATGGAAATCAGCAAGCTGGAAACTCCCTAAAAATTCCCCTAAGTACACACACACCAATGCAGAAAATTAACACTAAATAAGTACATGAATCCCAATGCAAGTACACACTAAAAACATGCTAATAAGAGGACAGAACAGAATTTACAGCAAGCTGTTATGACTGTTTTAAGGCTGCCTATGCTAAAATGTTGTTTTTGAGTATTTTTTATGTTTTTTGATGTTTTTAGACTATTCTAATGCATAGGAGATGGAGAAAAACATAATGTTTCTCTCTATTTCTGCATTAGAAACAAAATAACAGCAACCTGAGCTTCTTGTAATTTAACAGAAAATTGAATAAATATGACCTAGGATGCCTAAGTTATATGCCTAGAATGCCCAAGATGAACAAATTGTTTGATAAAGAAATGGTTTTGCTTTCATGTGAATAAATAAATATCTAGAACAAATATATCAGTGCCTTATGGAATCAAGAAAAAGAAAGCGATTACGGTGGAAGAAATATTCAATTCCTACTAAAATTCTATCAGAAATGAAATTCACAGCAACAGTCTACAAAAATTATACAAATTCTTACACATGACGAACAAGAGATAGTTGCCAAAGAATTGATTGATTGTCTTTATTACCAAGGATTGTGGTAAGAACAAAGTCCTTTACAGTTCCAGCCAAGAAAATACACTGCAAGTATAATCGTCCTCAACTGGATGGGATAGGTACAATCACTATTCACGATCTAACAAAGCAGTCTCCAACTACCACACGTACAATATACTAGCTCTACAAATCACTCTCTCAAGAAAAGAATAAGTAATGAAAAGGGGAAAGGCAATAATCAACAAAGCTCTAGTGATCAAATCACTTACAAAAACTTGGCCATGCCACAACGCGACAGGCCCCTAAAATTTCAAAGTGCTTGTTGGAACAACCCCTTTTTCCTAAAATTTTCAAGACTAAAGATTAGCTATGGAGACGCCTCTTAACAATGATCTTTATTTAAGAGACTTGTTTTGGTTTCTCGGAAATCGGCAGTTCGCGATGAATAAAGAGCTATTTTCCCAGCCTACTTAAAGCCCCGAGTTCCGAAACCCCGAGTACCCGTTTTAAACGCGCTTATGTGCAAGCTAAAAGTGTTTAACTTTTAATAAGGCCCATCACAATTTCGCGATTCGGGTTTCCCTGCGACAAAGTGTTATCGAATTCTCACCCCTCGTAATCCCGACTCTCGAATTCGCGAAGTTTAGAAAGTTTTTCCCAAATCACGATTAATTAAAAGTTTTAAACAAAGGATTATCACTTAAGCTAATCACGTCACGAGTTCGCGATTCGGACTTTACTTATGCCATGACTTCCGGGGATATGATACTTGTAACCCCGATACCCGAGGTCGCGAGATCCATTTTTTAATCTTGATAAATTAAAAACCAAAGGTAATTAGTGTTAATCCGCCAAATCACAGTTTCGCGATCTCCGGGGTTCATGGTCCAAAACTGAGGGTAGAAATATTCCGAAGTTGCGAACGCCGAAAAAAGCAATTAAGAACTAAAAGCACTTAATAAACGGACTAAGCCGGAATGACTAATGCCTTAATCAACTTTTACGCCGGTACAGCCTACGAACAAAGCTTTAAACGTCTCTGTGTTCTTCCCGAGTCACGCCATCATCAAAACATTTATGACATTTATAAGAAGGTCCTGTGAAGTGATTGATACTAAGATTTCATTTTATTTCTAAAATCTTTCCTTTAATGATTTGAACGTTCTATCAACGAGAACCCGAATAGAATTTAAGTGCTCAAAACGAAAGGATTATCGTCGTTCGTTTGAAATTCTTTCTAGTTTTCCGCAGAGCCATTTGGCCAAAGTAACCCCGGTTTGTATTTTCTCTCTCTGTGACAGGAGGCTGAATTACAGAGTTATATATTATGGCTCCGAGGAAAACTYCCAAGACCACTGGTGAGAGTTYAGGTCAAGGTTCAGATATTATCTCCGATACTTCACCCAAGAGCATCAGTAYTGTCAAAACATGGACASAAGTCTCCGACGTCTTGCAAAGCGAGCTRATAAATTGTTCRGACGATTCCATYGGTAATRAGAAAGAGGACATTTCCATAAAATWTAAAGYTGTCACTCAGTCTGAGATACACAAKATCGCAGCAAGGCCACGTCTCCYCCCGTATTGTGATATAAATRGGCGTTGGACCATGTAGACATCCCAACCASGACAATTTTCAATGAGCAGAAGGTGGCGGTTGGGACTTTSAAGCCARAACATATACGAGAAATGTACAAATTGTCTCCCACGGCGAGATTCACGCACAACACCAAATTCTTAGAAGTCTTCAAAAAGAAAGAATGCRAGCAGTATGGGAAAAGCCTATCTAACCTTATTAAAGATTGGTATTCGCACCCCGCGAAATTCRGGGCCGACTCCAATGGAATCTATTCGATCTCAGCGTTGGAGCCACAATTCATGTATGTAGCAATGATGGTCTGTAGGTTGTAYGGKAAGGAGGATACCGCTCACTTCTTCCTCCCATGGGTGTCRCTGATTCACACAGTGGCTGAGGGTTTCACGTTCAATTGGGCCAAGCTTTTGTCTGATAGTCTGGCCAGCCAGATCACAGAATACCGAGAGCAAAAGGCAAGTGGGAGAACGTCCTCGTTTTTTATGTCGGCTTACATAATGGATGTTGTGTGCTTCTTGACGCCTTTCCCATTAATGAGCTGGAGTTGGACTCCAACCAACGAACGACCTATTCATGAATACCATTCAAAGCTCTGTGAGTATAAAGCCAAGGATTTCGTATACGAGATTTTCAATTGGGTAGTGGTTCCCATGCATATTTCTATCTTCGGCCAACCACCCCCCCAGATTTCGGATAAAGCCACGAAAGATTTAAGCCGCGTAGCAGACTGGTATATTGAAAGGGAATTTTCATATATTAGGGTTTTGGGTTGCTCTGTTCCACCATATTCCCTACCTTTGTTTTTGCCAGATAAGCTGGTGTGTCGCGAGATTGCCAGGCAAACGATGCTTGGCCGGATAAGCAAGGAACTCAAGGGAGTTCAGAAGAAGGTATGGCCACCTTTCCCCATACACATCGGCACCTATTCTTTATTAGATTTTGTCCATGCTAAAGCAGAGGCCGCAACCCTGAGCGAGATGAGACTAGTGGGCATCGAGTTTAAGAACCATGACCTGCATATGATTGTGGGCAATCACCTGGCAAGTTGCGGCCTGATAAGATACGAGCACGAAATCTCCCCCCATGACGAAGTTTTCCGAGGGGTAAAAACTTACTCAAAAGTTCTAAACCGGGTTCGAGCCCTCCAGTCCGGAGACATGTTTGATTCTTATAAGTTCCAGGAGCACCGGAGGAGCGGGCTCCTCGAAGTTTTGCAAGGTACAATCTCAAAACCCCCGGGGTCTCAACAAGCAAAGGCCGAGGGCCCGGCAGGCATAGGCCCAGATGAACAGGAAGCTCAAGGGAACACGGAGAAAACTAAGGCCCTCAAACAAGAATCTGAAGGCCAAATCCACGAAGAAAGATCCCCAGGGGCAGATAATCCGGACAAACAGACTGAGGTTAGAATCGAGATGCATGCAAAGCAGGTAGGAGACCCACTGTTGCTCACACCGAATAAATCGGGTACTGATGCTGGTGCAAAGAATATACCCTCGAAAATTCGCAGTCCCATTCCGTCTGTCACACCCCTACAATTTTCCAGAGGGGACCCTGACGCTAGAGCGATATCTGTAGAAGACCTGACGCCTATCACCGCCGAACAGTTGCCCCCTAGCGAGTTTTTCTTCAGCAAGAAAAGGAGGGCCATAGTGAAACGGGAAACACATCACCAGGCAGGCGCAGTGGCCAAAAAATTCAAAATATTGACAGACAGCAAAGGTTTAAAGAAGAAGAGTTCGTTGATGAGATAGCGGGAACGTTTGGGGCATATGCCACCGCAAACCAATACTCAGTTGGGACCCTAAGGAGCCGGTTGAAACACAAGGATCAGTTGATCAGCGAGTTGCAGAGTCGTCTATCAAAAACAGAGACGAATGCCCGAAACGAGGCATATAAAGAGCTCGAGCAAGCCAGAGAGGTCGATCGACAGTAAATCGAGCAACTCAAGACTAATCTTAAGCAAATGCAGCAGTCGACCGAAGAGAACCAAACGCAGGCTGAGCGACAAGAGGGATTGATAAACCAGCTGCAAACTGAGTTAGATCTCGCCGAAAGCTAGGTCATAGACATGATGATATTCCAAACCTAGGCCGCGGAGATCCGAAGGAGAATAGAAACAGCTCAGCAGAGTTTGCTTACCAAAATAGAAATCATCCAGGATCATGTTCAACTAGTAGACCAAGCCCTAGACCAGGTCACTTTAAGACAAAGGGAAGCCTGAGTAGCCCGAAGTACATTCCAAGAAGTTGTCACATCTGCAGCAAAGGAAGAGATAGCCATCGCTTCCAGATTGTCCATTAAAGAACAGACCAGGGGGAATATCCTATTAACGGCCTGGGAACATGATATATCCGAAAACAGGAAAAGGGCCAAAGAGGTGAGGGATTCTTGTGAAGAAATATTTGGTTCAATAAACAAAAATTTGTTAGAGCTCGATAGAGAAGCTAGCGCTGGAATGTTAGGGAAAATCAACATAGCCAAGCATCTGGTAGATATCAAAGAAAGTATGGAAAGGGATCAAGCCGAGCTCTCTCAAGTAAGTCAAGTCGACATTGCTCAAATTGACAAATGGCTAATTAAGCCGAATTTACTATTACTATCCATCATGACAGAAGATCGACAGGTGGGAGGGAGGATCCCGCAACTGGACAAGAAGCGTTACTTATTCGAGGCAAAAAATCAAGTCGAGCCCTCCAAGTCTATCGCCCAACCGGTAGAGAGATATCTTAGATGTATCAAGCATGGGCAAGGAAAAGCTTCAGGAAGCAAATAATGTAATTACATGTATTTTCAAAGTTTTCGATGCCAAGCGACAGGGAGAGGTGAAAGGCTTGCAGAAAAAGATAGGGACAGCAAGTGAAGCGTTCCACATGCTTAGCTCGTAACTCTCGTTCTTTGAATAATTGAATTGTATCGCCACATGTTGGTATAAATACATCTTCGATTATGTAACCAGAGGGCTTTTTTCTTTTGGCAAATTGTAATAGAGAAAATTTTCCTTAGCCAGGATTAATACAAAGCGAATTGAAGACTCCATATTCCGTCGAGATTGAGTTATGTGTTTTCCTCTGTTATTTCATACTTCATGTCATTTTTATATATATCTTTGATGAACGCTCTAACTGCAATTTAGTACAACTTCTACTGTGCCGATCATGTTTTAGTTATCTAATTATTTACAGCTTTTCATCTGTATCAGCTATTAGCAGGTACAAGACCTATGGATTACTTAGATCACTATATTTTATGCTCCATTAAAGTGTTTCTTTTCTTTTTCTTCTTCTGTTACAGCGTGAGATTCTTCTGGAATTGATGCCTCACATTGTCTGACAGCTCTATGTTTTCTTTTGTTTCATACTTAGTTTCAAATTTTAACTCAGTTACGGAAAACAGCCTTCGATTTTGTTAAACCATTTAATTGGCTTCACAGGATTTTTTCTCATATAATCCTTAAATTTGAATCAACAACTTAAAAGCATCAACCTCTTTTTTGTCCCTTAAATCACTGCCCCTGTTGCAAGGCAACCTCACGTAGAACCCGACCTCTCAGACCAAACAAGCATTGCCTTAAACCTCTTTGATACTATCCTAAGAACTGCAACCACCCGGGTCGAACTCGAACATTCGTGGGCAGCCATTGAACGGGATATAACCATTCAAGAACAAGTGGAAGTTAGACATAGACAACTTAGAAATCAGCCATAGTTTCTCTTCCAATTGTTTGCTCCTTTCCATATCTTTTACCCTCTTCTGGATGCCTAGACTCTATA
>JZKD02S1750997.1:49836-62990 GCA_000966675.3 Picea glauca
GCTTTTTGGTTGGTTTATGTGGCTTTAGCCCTTAGGAGAGCATGTATCATTCTAGATCCTTAAGAGAGCATGTATCATTCTAGATCCTTCAACATTACTTTCTTTCCTTAGATATCAGAATTTAGATCTTAAGTTAGATCTACTTTTGGCCTTTTTATAGGAGTGGTCCTTGTGCTCCCGTAGTGTATTGATACTATTGTACTTAGAAGTCCCATTGACCTATTTGTGGTCACTTGTTGGACATTAATAAAATTATCTTATCTACCTTGTAATTTTCTAAGAAAATGACTCAAATTGTAAGCTTTTGGGTTTAGGGCTACCATACTTTTTATATTAAAAATCCCTTTTGCTAATGAAGAGAAGGACAACAACAACAATAATAATAAAATAGAGTGTAGTCTAAACATGCTACGATTTGGACCTTTTCCAACCATTTTTGCCGAAAACCTAGCTACGAATTGCTAGAATCGCAGATTTTAATTGTTGGGCTTACACAATCTGAGTGCAATAGGGGTTTCTAAGGGCACTGGATCCATTTTTGCAATCAAAAATGCAAATCCAGCAACGAAAAATTGCAATTCCAGTAATTTTTCTATAGCCAAATTCCAATGAAATTGTCGAAAAATCCAAATTGTAGAACATTTAGACTTCTTCATAAAATAGCTCAAAATGTAGTTCATATAGGAATGAAGTAAGAAAACCTTCATCATGTGACTTCGTTAATTTTTAGGACTCATTAGTCGAAAAAAAATATTCTCTTTGTATTTTCACAATTGAATTCAAAGAGATGCAAGTTGAAAGGCCAAGACAAATCAAAACATATGAAGTGTAAAAGTGCAGAAGAACCTTCAAAAGAAAATGATCATATAGGAATGAAGTAAGAAAACCTTCATCATGTGACTTCGTTAATTTTTAGGACTCATTAGTCGAAAAAAAATATTCTCTTTGTATTTTCGCAATTGAATTCAAAGAGATGCAAGTTGAAAGGCCAAGACAAATCAAAACATATGAAGTGTAAAAGTGCAGAAGAACCTTCAAAAGAAAATGATCAAATATTAATTCAATAGCAATTCAAAAAGACAAAAGAAATAAGAAAGAGTAAAAAGGTGATTAAGTTAAATCAACTTGAGTTCCTAGAAGAAAATAAAACTTCCATTGATATGGAAGAACACAATGTTGAAATCACAAACAGCTTTATTATTAAAAATCATCACCAACAAACACTATACCTCTAAGCAAAAGAATCTTGTAAATCAGATGGAGATAGTGCTCGTCAAGCAAGTACTCCCATAATATTATCTACTCAATGGCATCCCCAAAATCAAGAATCAAGCAAAACTATGGGTATTGGTTCATTAATATTATCCTTAACCTAAGTTAAGACCATAGTCCCCTAAACACCAATAAGTATGCATGTATTGACCACATTTTGTAGGGGCATACTTTACAGCTACTTGCATCTACAACTTATGATTGTGAGAACGAAGTTCATAAAGATAGAACAACGCTATTACAAGAACAGTAAATATGTCGCATTGAAACAACAGTTCCATATGGAATTTAAGTGGAAGATGCCATCACCAATGCAAGGTACTTTAAAAATTCATTATCCTAATCAGACTAAAACTTACAGCATTTTGTTAATGGCAAGATAAAGCATCATCTCTCACAATGTTTCAAGACTGAAGCATTTCATAAGAGGATGAAATGTGATGTGCCTATATAAGGTATCCGTAGGAAAGTTATGAATGGATAGATAATAATGACAATAGCAGACATTACTAGAAAAACTGGATAATTGATGAAGAGGTGTTGAATTTAATGCAGTTGCAAGAGCCATTCTCCGGAGGATAGCAAAGACCCTAGCTGAGATCTAGGGCCCCCAGTACACTCCTGGAGTTCTTGGTTTGGGACCAAGCAATTAGAGCCATGGCAAAAGACCCTAGTGAGGGCCCCCAATATATTGTTGGGGTTCTTGGCAAAGGACCAAGCAGTAAGTCCCTAGATGTGTTCTAGTGCCCCTGGATGTGTTCCAAGAATCCTTGCTCGGTGCTTGGATTGATCCTTGGATGTGTTCCTTGGTGGTTGATGATATAAGTCCCTAGATGTGTTCTAGGGCCCCTGGATGTGTTCCGAGGAATCCTTGCTCGATGCTTGGATTGATCCTTGGATGTGTTCCTTGGTGGTTGATGATATAAGTCCCTAGATGTGTTATAAGGCCCCTGGATGTGTTCTAGGGAATCCTTGCTTAACGATTGGGTTGATCCTTGGTATTGTACCTTGGTGGATAAGACCCTAGATGTGTTCTAGGGCCCCCAGATGTGTTCTGGGGTAACCTAGTCTAGGACCAGGTGGTTCTTGGTTGAGTACCAAGATGTGATGATGTGTGATCTTCTTCTTCTCTCTCGGGATGGTCCATGAGACCTAGGAGCAGCTACGAAGATGGACATGACCACATCATTGATGTTTCCTCTTATGCAAGGATGATAAAAGCTTATAAGTTATCATGAGACTTATGTGGACAATTTGCCATTGAAGAAGACCCCTTTGACTTTGTCTTGTAGCCTCCTCTTGCTTGAGCCTCATTTCCCTTCTTGATTAATGTGATGTTGGTCTTCTTTAGTCACTTTGACTTAATTGACTTTTAATTAATATTTTTATTAATTAATTATTAATTATCTTTTATTATTTTTATTTTTATTTTTAGGTTTCTAATTAAACCTAACCCTAACCCTTCCTACTATAAAAGGAACCTCACCCCTCACTCTCACATTACATTATTCTTACATCTACTCTTCCCTTGGTCTGAATTTTTGTACGGCCTTCTCTTGTTTCAGTTCAAGTTTTGTTTTTCAGTCTCTTGAAGGGTTTCTCCTTTAGTGCGGCCTCCTTGAAGGTGTTCTCTTGCTGGTGGTAAAGGCTCGGCCTCCTTGTGTTCACTCCTTGAATTGGTGTAAGGTTCATCCATTGGTGCATCCTCCCCTTTTGCTGGTCCAGCCCCTCTTCTACCAGCCGCAGCACTCTTACCAGCCTGCCGCTGCTCTCTTCTAGCTGCCGCTGCCTCCTCTTGCTTGCCACTGCTTCCCTCAAGGCTGCCGCTAGCCCTCCTTTAGGTTGCTGCTAGCTCTCTCCTAGCTGCCACTCCCTTTTTCTTTGACTGGTGTGTTTTCTTTTGGCTGCCACTGCTCTCTTATTGTTTGCCACATGTACCCCTCTATTGCTGATGCTGTTCCTATTCATCTACAACTTTTAGGGCCTGTTATGACAGCCCTAAATCTGCTGTCTTAGGTTGCAGATTTTTGCTACAACAGTCCTAAAAGTTTGAGCAGTTTTTGTTTGGCCTGTTTGGGGTTTTCATATCATCATTTGAGTTCTTGGTCGTTGGGGTTTTATATCAGCCTTTGCTTGCTGATAAGCATGTTGATTTGTCTTTGATTTCTCCTTGGCTACAACCATCCACTAGATCATGATGAGATCTACCCATAAGGGTTTGATCCATGACCATTATAGCTTTTCTGAGCATACAAAAAGAGGACAGCCACACTTCAGGTATTTATGATATTTGTTTTGGCAAAGGTAATGTTCAGTTTTGTTTTGCTAATATTTAAAATATTCATCTAGTTTAAGTTAATATTCAGAAATGTTTTCTTCTGTTCATGATCAGCCCAGTTAAAGATTGGTTCTCTTTAGCATGTTCAGATTTATATTTTCTGTGTTTAATCTACTTCAGAAATTTTTGTTTTAAGCGTTGATCTATATCTACTGTAGTGAATGAAATTGAAAAGAATTTTATTGTTCTAGTTTTCCCTTAAAATCTAACAAGAGGCATGATGACAACATAAATATACATCAACCTATTGTAACAATAACCATCCATATATCAATCAACTTATTATTTAGCCTTTATACAACTTCACTCTTGTTAGTATTAGCAGTGTTCCCTCTAAGAATGGAGATTCGCCCTCTCTGACTGGCAATGCACATTGATTTCTTTAGTGAAGTGTTTTGTTCATCAGACATCTTAACAGCAAGACCATTCCTTTTCTACTTCGTTATGAATTTATAACTATGAAAGAGGAATACTAGGCACAAACATACAATTGGGAGAACTAGCATACACAAATAGACATTATTGCTGATACATAACAACAGAAAGCACTGGAAACTAAATTTGAAAGAAAAAAATGTCAAAGTTTTCTTGAGTTCTTCCTGACAATATACACCAAGGATAGCCATCTTTTCTCTGCACTATACGAGGTTGAGTTTCCAATGAAGTAAGCCGACCAAAAATAATGCAGACAATCACGTAAGTTTCTTGAGACACAAGTTGACAAGTTTTGGAAAAGGTCATAATATATCGTTTCAACCAGGGCTAGAGTTGAAGGCCAATTTCAAATTCAGTTGCATGTCTTCCACTTCATCATTGCGGCCAATTTCAAATTCAGTTGCATGTCTTTCACTTCATAATTGCGACAGTGGTGTTGTTTATTAAAAATTGTCCTGTTTTACATATATGATTCCCAAACAGGTTACACTCTTGAGTTATCCATTATTTTCAGCATATTTCTGCAACATGGTGCATTGGGATATTAAAGCATACGTTTCATTTTATCGTATTAAGCAGCTTACATGAACTTTTAAGCCAAAATATATCTGTGCACGAATACCGTGTCTAAAAGTGCCACCATGACTGCTAATAGACATCCCACCATGGAAAAGTGACAGAGACCAAAGTAAGCAGTCAAAAAAAAATCAGTATATGGTCTATCCTATAAAAGCGTCAATGTGTGGATGTATTCTACCTGAGAATGAAGATTCCTGTCTCCTATGGAAGCTATGAGAAAGGCAAGCTCTGCTTCCTTGTCCGCAAGTGACTGATGAAGCCGTGCCCTTGCATGGCTAGCCTGGTCCACCTTCCTACAGTAAACCTCCAAACACTCTTTCTCCAGTTCTAAAAGCATCTTGTCCCTCTCGACATCACTTTCTCCGATCTCATCCCAAATATGCTGCACAACCACAAAAAAAAGGTTTAAACTGAACAGAAATCTTAATGCCAACAGGACTAAGTGAATTTCATTACCCTTAAACTAGCATTCCCATCGTGAACACTACGGTGACAAAGTAGAATGATATGGAAATTTGCCAGATGGTAACGAGAAGAAGATGCAATTTTACAAAGCCCTTAGTGCCCATGAAAATGCAACTGAAACCTAACAAGAGCAAAACTCCAGGTTCTTGGACTGCTCGAAAAAGGCCCAATTGCAAGATAACGAACTCAATGTTTAATGATTCTTAACAGAATTTAAATCTTGCAGGCAGCATGGTGACGTGTCAGCCTCTAAGCTACAAGGATAATGCATAATGTAGCTTGGTGGTTGAGCTATAGAAAAAGGTTAATTGCACTGATAGAAGCTAGGTGCTCTACTACATGGACGGGGATGGAGGATCAATCAACACTTCGTGGGCATAACTGTTGATTGAATCTAGAGGAGATTTTAAAGTCACGGAAACCATTCCATGATGCCAAACATGGTGCATTGAATATGAACACTACACAGAGACATCAGAAACGGGGTATTCCCAGTCTCCTCATAGTAAACAACCCATACTTGGACCCAGCTTGGTGGTTAAGCTACAAGCATAATGTAGTTAGGCGGTGAGTGCACAGGGTTTGTCTGCTCTTATAGCCACGACTAACAGTTTAAGGAAAAGCATAATGACACCACCGCGATGCTGTCAGTTTTGCATGATCAAGGAAACATAAATTCCAACAAAGACAAGCTCGTGAAAAATAATCGGCTAAGGAAGAAAGACTGTGAGATAAAGTCCAGTCCGGGTATGGCATGAGTTCAAATTTTATGGGTTCAGTGATGAAGATGATCATGGTGTGTCATGGTTCAATTCCCTGAAAACACGAATAAGCAGTTCAGACAAGGTGCAAGTCCTGGGTGATTTTGACAGAAGAGTACCCCATGTGCTTGTGATCGTGATCAGTGGTTCTCCTTTGAGGGCCTTTGGCATTTGGGGCAATTTTAATACGTCTTGCGTTTCAAGAAACACTTACCCAAAAATCAAAAACTTAAACATACACCAGTCTAAAAATATAGCGTCCCAGAAGATAACTGTGCAGGGTATGAGCAAAATTCAAGATACCCATTGTCTTAAATCCCGAAAAAATCCCAATGCAGGGCCATGTGCGAAGCCTTCAAGGAAATGACGGGTCATGTAATAGGACTACTGCTGTAACGTTTTAAAGAACATAAGGCAAAACAAAATGAGAAGCAATTGAAGGCAAAGCAAACCTGAAGTTCTCGAAGCAAAGAGCTGCAAGTGGTGTCCATGCGGACAGACAGCTCACCGGCCGAGGGAACCATGTGAGACACACCGCTGGCTAGTTTTCGATTTTTCTCGACACGAATTCACTGCTGCACTGAGTTTAGCAGAGGGAATCGAACCTCAGACCACTGGAAAAAGCAGAGCAAGAGAGTGCAGATATAAAATGTTACGGAAAAAGCTTTGCACAGGGACAACAAGATAAAGCAACAAGAGGGCTCAAGTCAAGTCATTTGACAGATAAACATTTTACTGTGAAGTTTAAACCCTCGGTGTAAACATAAGATAAAACCCAAAAACCCAACTAAAATGTATTTAAATGGCCGCTGGATTTTAACCTTACGGGATTGATGGACTCGTGTGCTTCCAGTCAAACCACCCACATTCTTTTATTCGTCTGCCATTAATGCACGGTGTTTGAAACTGCGACCTCTCAACTCTCGAGTCCCCACGCACACTACTGTTTCTTTCTGGAAAAAATTTGAATTGAAATGAAATGATGGCAAATGAAATGGAATTACAAGTTCTGTGTGTTTTTTAAATTCATGTCACGGATGGCGTGCATGGATTGGCGCTGGCGCACGGTGGGGCCCACTGTGCACGGGCAACGGCCCTTGGCCTGTCACCATCACCTCCATTATTAGGGTAATTTAATTTCTTTTAGTTAGATTGGTTCTCTTCCTGGAACCTTTGCCACCAACCATATTCAAATTATTTTGGACATATAATTATTATTATTACATGCTACATTGGATTTGGTTCTCTTCTTATCTTCTATTGCTGGAACCTTTGCCTTTGCCACCAAACACATTCAAATTATGTGTGGATATATAATTATCATACCAGCTGGGTTGACTCCTTGGTTAAAGGGTGGTGGTGATATTTTTTATGTTATTTTTATTGTGTTTTAATATGTTTCTAGTTCTATTGTCTTAATCTAGACTATTTTTTTTTTGTATGTTAAATAATCTTATGTAAATTATAGGCAAAAAGTTTTGTTAGTTCTATTGTCTTAATCTCGAGTATTTATTTCTAGTTCTATTGTCTTAATTTAGAGTATTTATTTTGATGTTAAATAATCAGTATTCTAAAATGTAATATTAGTTATGTAAATTATATGAAAAAAGTTTTGCTAGTTATATTGTCTTAATTTAAAATATTTTTTTATGTTAAATAATCAGTATTCTGAAATCTAATAACAATTGTTATGTAAATTATAAGCAAAAAGCTTTGCTCAACACTAATAATAATGAATACAAAGTCGGTATAATATTCAAATGTCACCCAACTACACCATGGTAAGCTAAAAAAATTATATGTTTTTAACTATGGTTAACTATGGTTCTGTGATTGATAATGAGGGGAAGTAAAGATTTGGTTATTGTTTACTCATAGTATAGAGTTATTGGTGTTATTTTTGTTACCCTTTGTTTGAGCAAAATTTTTTTTATAGTTTTCTTTTTTATAAATAAAAATTTTAAATTTCATATTTCTTAATAAAAAAAATACATATATAAGAGATAGGTTTACTATGAAGGAAAATAAAGATTTGGCCACATTTTCGACTCATAGCATAAGCTTGATGTTATTTTTGTTATTCTTTACTTGAGCAAAAGTTTTTTTTATAAGTTTGTTTTTTTATAAATAAAAAGTTGAAATTCCATATTCCTTTGTTAAAAAAAATGCATATATAAGACATACATTTACTATGAGGGAAGTAAAGATTTGACCATTGTAACATGTAGCATGGGCTTGATGTTATTTTTTAACCCTTTACTTATTAAAAGTTTGTATAGTTTTCCTTTTCTTATAAATAAAAAGTTTAAATTTCATATTCTTTTGTTAAAAAAAAAATGCATATATATAAGAGATACATTTACTATGGGGAAGTAAAGATTTGTTCATTATAGACTCATAGCATGGGCTCGATGTTATTTTGTGACCTTTTGTTTGAGTAGAAGTTACAATGATTGATTGAGTTGAGACAAATGTGTAATCTGCTTTTTGTTACTACAACTAAGGTTTGATATTTTTTTGTAATCTTGTGTGAATGGAGATTAGAAATATATAATTGAGTTAACAAAAATCAATGATTTATATAGCTACATTTATAATTGATTGAGTTGAGACAAATATGCAATCTGCTTTTTGTTGCTACAACTAAGGTTTGATATTTTTTTGTAATCTTGTGTGAATGGAGATTAGAAATATATACTTGAGTTAACAAAAATCAATGGTCCATATAACTACTTTTATAACTTCAATATATATTGAACATCTAAAGTGATTGAGTGTGGACCTAAAGATAACAAGGACTTTCTTTTTTTCCCTTTTTCTTTTATTTTTCTTTTATAATGAATGACAAGGTTTATAACAAATGCATGATGAATTAACTTTAAACACCTTATTGCATTTGAATATGATGGAGAAATTATTGTCATTTCCAACTCCAAATTATTATATATATTATGTCTTTTCATCCTACGAAAATGGTATTTTTATTGTGACAATTTGTTTGGAAAAAGACACTCCATATCACAAGTCTAAAAATGAAAATTTGTTTGGAAAAAGACACTCCATATCACAAGTCTAAAAATGAAAATTTGTTTGGAAAAAGACACTCCATATCACAAGTCTAAAAATGAAAAAGCATATTAATTTGAACTACAAGTCATTACACAACCCATAAATATTTATGTGTATTGTATATTTTTTATATGCATGTTTCTAGAGTAAAGATACGTGTGTTAATTTAATGGAGTGTTGTTTAGTAATAAGAAGTGAGGTGATTGAGCTTGTATCGATATGCAAAATCAAATTTAAAATCTTCTGAGTAAGTGTGGATGAGACTAAGTGCAAGTCATGGGTGATTTTGAAGGTATAGATATCCCCTTCATAGTGCATAAAGTTAACCAAGAAAATCATTATAAGTTTCTATATACAATTTTTACCCATATATAGAGAGAGAGGGATTTAATAAATTAAAAAACATGGAAGTGCACTTCATTCCATAACCTTAAAATAATTACTTGTATTAAATGTTATCTACATGCATATATCCATGTGGTTTGTACTATTAATTTATCGGGTTCCACATTAGAGTTCACATTTATTCAAAAGAAAATTTACAAAAATCTTTATATGCTACAAATTTCAACATAATAGTTGTCCTTTACATGTGCTTTAAAAAAATGAGGGGTTAATTGATTGAGATATGGTACAACGTTAAATTGATGGAAGTTTATTATGATTAATACATATTTGATTCTTAACAGACTTTGTATGGTTCTCCATGAGAGTTTTTGAAGTGACACATTTCAATAGTTTTGATTCAACTTACACCGACATTGGGTGGTTTCTATAACAAAAAAAAGCAACATTTAAGAATTGAACTTCTCGTATTGGGAGACACGGGGTTGGTAAGTCTGCAAACTAAGCAATTTTCATTTCATTAACAAAGAAATTGCATAGGTTTCACATTCATTAGAAAATATAATTATAAAGATGGAGAGGTGCACAACAAACGTACATACATTCACTAACATATAATGTAAGATAAAACAAACCAAATCTCAACATTNCAGTATTATAAAATTTAATATTAGTTATGTAAATTATATGAAAAAAGTTTTGCTAGTTATATTGTCTTAATTTAAAATATTTTTTATATTAAATAATCAGTATTCTGAAATCTAATGATAATGGTTAAGTAAATTATAAGCAAAAAGCTTTGCTCAACGGTAATAATAATGAATACAAAGTCGGTATAATATTCAAATGTCACCCAACTACACCATGGTAAGCTAAAAAAATTATATGTTTTTAATTATGGTTAACTATGGTTCTGTGATTGATAATGAGGGGAAGTAAAGATTTGGTCATTGTTTACTCATAGTATAGAGTTATTGATGTTATTTTTGTTACCCTTTGTTTGAGTAAAATTTTTGTTTGAGCAAAAATTTTTTTATAGTTTTCTTTTTTATAAATAAAAATTTTAAATTTCATATTTCTTAATAAAAAAAATACATATATAAGAGATAGGTTTACTATGAAGGAAAATAAAGATTTGGCCATTTTCGACTCATAGCATAAGCTTGATGTTATTTTTGTGATTCTTTACTTGAGCAAAAGTTTTTTTTATAAGTTTGTTTTTTTATAAATAAAAAGTTTAAATTCCATATTCCTTTGTTAAAAAAAATGCATATATAAGACATACATTTACTATGAGGGAAGTAAAGATTTGACCATTGTAACAGGTAGTATGGGCTTGATGTTATTTTTTAACCCTTTACTTATTAAAAGTTTATTAAAAGTTTGTATAGTTTTCCTTTTCTTATAAATAAAAAGTTTAAATTTCATATTCTTTTATTAAAAAAAAATGCATATATATAAGAGATACATTTACTATGGGGAAGTAAAGATTTGTTCATTATAGACTCATAGCATGGGCTTGATGTTATTTTGTGACTCTTTGTTTGAGTAGAAGTTACAATGATTGATTGAGTTGAGACAAATGTGTAATCTGCTTTTTGTTACTACAACTAAGGTTTGATATTTTTTTGTAATCTTGTGTGAATGGAGATTAGAAATATATAATTGAGTTAACAAAAATCAATGATTTATATAGCTACATTTATAATTGATTGAGTTGAGACAAATATGCAATCTGCTTTTTGTTGCTACAACTAAGGTTTGATATTTTTTTGTAATCTTGTGTGAATGGAGATTAGAAATATATACTTGAGTTAACAAAAATCAATGGTCCATATAACTACTTTTATAACTTCAATATATATTGAACATCTAAAGTGATTGAGTGTGGACCTAAAGATAACAAGGACTTTCTTTTTTTCCCTTTTTCTTTTATTTTTCTTTTATAATGAATGACAAGGTTTATAACAAATGCATGATGAATTAACTTTAAACACCTTATTGCATTTGAATATGATGGAGAAATTATTGTCATTTCCAACTCCAAATTATTATATATATTATGTCTTTTCATCCTACGAAAATGGTATTTTTATTGTGACAATTTGTTTGGAAAAAGACACTCCATATCACAAGTCTAAAAATGAAAATTTGTTTGGAAAAAGACACTCCATATCACAAGTCTAAAAATGAAAATTTGTTTGGAAAAAGACACTCCATATCACAAGTCTAAAAATGAAAAAGCATATTAATTTGAACTACAAGTCATTACACAACCCATAAATATTTATGTGTATTGTATATTTTTTATATGCATGTTTCTAGAGTAAAGATACGTGTGTTAATTTAATGGAGTGTTGTTTAGTAATAAGAAGTGAGGTGATTGAGCTTGTATCGATATGCAAAATCAAATTTAAAATCTTCTGAGTAAGTGTGGATGAGACTAAGTGCAAGTCATGGGTGATTTTGAAGGTATAGATATCCCCTTCATAGTGCATAAAGTTAACCAAGAAAATCATTATAAGTTTCTATATACAATTTTTACCCATATATAGAGAGAGAGGGATTTAATAAATTAAAAAACATGGAAGTGCACTTCATTCCATAACCTTAAAATAATTACTTGTATTAAATGTTATCTACATGCATATATCCATGTGGTTTGTACTATTAATTTATCGGGTTCCACATTAGAGTTCACATTTATTCAAAAGAAAATTTACAAAAATCTTTATATGCTACAAATTTCAACATAATAGTTGTCCTTTACATGTGCTTTAAAAAAATGAGGGGTTAATTGATTGAGATATGGTACAACGTTAAATTGATGGAAGTTTATTATGATTAATACATATTTGATTCTTAACAGACTTTGTATGGTTCTCCATGAGAGTTTTTGAAGTGACACATTTCAATAGTTTTGATTCAACTTACACCGACATTGGGTGGTTTCTATAACAAAAAAAAGCAACATTTAAGAATTGAACTTCTCGTATTGGGAGACACGGGGTTGGTAAGTCTGCAAACTAAGCAATTTTCATTTCATTAACAAAGAAATTGCATAGGTTTCACATTCATTAGAAAATATAATTATAAAGATGGAGAGGTGCACAACAAACGTACATACATTCACTAACATATAATGTAAGATAAAACAAACCAAATCTCAACATTAACATGTTTTTGTATTGTTGTACGTGCATGTATTCAATAAGTATGTATAAAATGCAATTGATAAACAAGTGAGAGGAGTAGATCAATATTTATATGCATGTATACATTTATTTTCCAATAAGAAATTTACTCAATTATATTAGTGATATAATTTGTTTACATCTTCTTGTCCATACAAGAAATCAAGAAAAGACTATCCAAAAAAAACCAGAATGTCTCAAAAAGTATATCCCTAATTTACCAATCTTTACAATTCAAAAGTTGTCATATGATTTTAAAAATGAAACATAAATTCCAAAATACCAAATCAGGGGAGACTCCATCTATCTATATTCCTTTAGTCCACTAAATTAGAGGGAAAATTGCCAAACCATTGTAAGTGTGGCCAATACAGAGACAAGAAGGACTAGCACTAGTAAAGGTTGAAATGACTCTTGGGACCTTCAATCCCATTAACCTATTTGTAAAAGGTAATTATGTCTTATGGTTCTTGTAAAGCTTGTTTTAATAGAAGGTTTGCCTCTTTATTAAATTTTTAGAAAATATATACAAAACTAATTTCAAGAAGTACTACTTTCAATTTTGATTTTTAAAACATATAATGTAGACATTTAATTACCTTCTTTATTTTAAATTTTTAAAAATATCAAAAACATATTCGCTTTAAAATGTCTCTTTCTTATTTTATTTTATTTTTTTCATTGAAAATTATATAT
>JZKD02S1750997.1:85693-101894 GCA_000966675.3 Picea glauca
AAAAGAATGATGATATTGTGAAAAGAAGAATCTGGTCTTGGGGGTGCCCATTAAAATTAAAACTTTTTACATGGTTGTTGTTGGAAGATAAGATACTCACCTGGAACAACCTTCTGAAGCGAGGCTGGAATGGTCCTGGGTATTGTTATTTGTGTAAAGGTAATGAAGAAACAACCATCCACCTTTTTGCCTACTGTCCTTTTACGATATCCATCTGGGGTAGTTTATGTACTCATTTTAAAGTTCAAAATGGTTGGACGGGGACTTCTATAAAGGACTGTTACGACTCTTGGTTCTCTAGGAATGAAAACTTACCTTCACTGCCAGCCTTTATCTGTTGGTTTGTATGGATTGAAAGAAATTTAGCTTTTTTTAATCAAAAACTCCTTCTGTGGAAAAAGTTATGTTTCTATCTATAACTGCTATAGCAAGCCTTATATCAAAAAGCCTGAAATCTACAAAAAGAAGAAGTGGCTTTAGTATTTTGAAGGATAAAATTATGGGCTAGTTTGATGGGGCCTCTCAGAGGAATGGAGCTTTAAGTGGGGCTGGGGGAATTATTGTCATCAATGAGAAGCTTTCATATAGATGGTCGTTGAATTGTGGAAAGAGTACAAATACAAGAGCCGAACTCTTGGGGGAGTGGGCTATACTCACCTTGGCTCACAGACTGGCGATTTCAGATATTCTCATCCTTGGAGACTCCAAAGTTATTATCGATTGGTTGAACAATGTTGGTTCTTTTAGGTTGGCTCTATTGAATGTTGGAAAGAAAGGGTGGTTGAACAAAAAAATCTTTTTAATATAGTCATCTTCAACCACGTCTATAGGGAAGATAATTAGGTGGCAGACTTCCTTTCAAAGAAGGCCCTTTTTGATCCTCTAGGAACTTTAATCTTCTATCAGATTAATGATGGACATGAGGGATACTCCACTCACTTGAATCTCTTCTAGCCCGTCACTTTATCCGTTTTGTTTTTTTTGTGGAAGACTATCAGTGATCTAGAATTAGGGGGCTCGACATTATGGCTAGAATCATCCCTCTTTAAAGTTTTGTGACTTGAAGTTTTATTGAACTTTAGAGCTTTCTTGATTTTTTGATAAGACTGTAATGATCCTTTTATTGTTTCTATTTCAGTTGGATTTTTTGAAATGGCATGGCCATGAAATGTAAGGATCTTTCGACAATGTAAACTGATTATATTTTCTAATATAATGCGCAATTTTCACGTGGAAAAAAAAAAGTGGTCTTCTTTGGGTGTGTTATGAGTAAAGTGAGATTCTCATTGTAAAATTTTGTGTAGCGTATTTTATATATTATAGATTATATATGTTGTAAAATCATTTTCATGGTATTGTTATTATTATTAATTATATAAATTGATTGGATGTGGCATTGTATTATATAATATATTTTTTATACATAATTATTATGTTGTAATATGGATTATTTTAGTTTCGGATGGGGTGTCACCGAGCACATTGCGCCTTTTTACTAGCGGGAGAACACCTGGCCTCACTCACCACCACGTCTCGCCACCGCACACCATACTCCTGCCCTCCAATGCTCGCATTTAACTCTATGCATTCAAGTCTCTGGCCAGAGCACCTCCATTATTGCCCTCGCATAGGCCTCGTTATGGCGATGGCGCTCCAGTCCGCAGTCGCAGTTAAGGTGATGGGTTGGCCTTCCAGCCATTCCCATCACAAGCTATGGAGGTATGGGTTATCCTTTGTGCTGGTCAATTCTGTAGCTCATCCTCACACTTTTGCCCTAGCTCCTTGCAGCTCCAATCTGGGCTTTATTCATCTCTGATTTGTGTCCATTCTCTTGCATTTCACTTCCATCCCCCCTCTCCTGTGTTTCTTCTCGATGCCACAACAAATAGGAAAATCAAAGAGAGGGTCGGCATGGTATATAGTGCGGGAGCGTGACTCTCGTGGGCGTGGAAGGCAAATTACACCAAACTCACCTCAGAATACAGGTCGTGCCTCTACCCCAGATCTCCCTCCTATGTCCTCCTCATGGGCATGCAGAGTGGAGTGGTTTGATAGCATGGGAAATTCACTCGGCTTCTGGTATTGTAAGATCTTCAACTGTGTGCAAAGGTCAAGTCCTACAGCTGGGTGCGCAGGAAAGGGAGAGAAAGACAGAGAAGAAAGAAGATCTTCTAGCTAAGAGCGCAAACAAGAACTGTAGGCTTTATCTTAATAAATCATAAGCACAATTATGTGGACATATCCCTATAGGGAGGGTGAACCACGTACATATTATGTTGTGTGTGTGATTGATGCTTTGATCTCTATCACTATTTTATTGTTATTTGCATTGTTGTATTAGATAAGATCTATAACTGTGTAGGGTAGATCTAGCTTGGTGAGGGATATATGAATGTTGCCTTGTTGTTGTATTAGATCCACTTGATATTCCCCTAGTTCTAGACATCTCTGTCCTACAACCCCCCTCTTAGCTGCTTTGGGTGAGACTGCATCTGCTTCGCAGGTGTTGCTGAAAGGGCCAGTAGCTAGGGCTTGTTGGTGCGCTCTTCGAGTGAACCCTGGGTCTGCCCCTGTGCCAACAAATGGTTTTGTTGCCGGGACATGAATATTTTTGAGGGAATGTCAAGGTGGTTTCCATCGAAGACAGAGACTCAAAAGTGGATAGAGGATCAAGAGAAGGACTTCACTGAAGCCCATAACAAGAACCCTAATTTTAGTACAGAGGATTGGTTGGAGAAATATATCTTTACTGATATACACGAGATCTTCTTTGGAGGAATCCTTCATCGTTGCCCTTTTACCACACATCAGAGTTCCCCTGATGCAACAGAAGATTGCTTCATAGGCAGAAGCACTGGAGATCACTATGAAGCTTGAATCAACCCCTATGGGAGAATCCATCTCAGGTATGAGCCAGATCTTGAGCCAACTGACTAGTTTATCTTTGCAGGTTGAGGATATAAAGAAGGACAAGGGGAAGGACAAAATTGAAGATATCTAGTGTGTAAGATGTAGGTCAGAAGGCCATGATAAGAAACACTTTCCTTTATTCCATGAATATTTGGCCTCAGGAGCACCGATCCCCTTGAAGCAAGTCAACTTGCCCTGGTGCGAAGTATGTAGAAATAAGCATCGCACAAGTGAGTGCTATTACATGAAAAAGTATGTTCAGACTCCCACAAATTTATATTGCACATTCTGTAAGTTCATGGGGCACGAAGATAGGGACTGTAGGGCCTATGACCTTATACACGAAAGATCGAGGGACATATACAAGATCCAAGGCAAAGCATAACAAGAAGGAAACACCCTGCAGTATAACTCCCCAAGAAGAGGAAATTTCAATCCTCATGGTGGATACAGAGGAGGAGGACGAGGAGGAGGAACGGGCCGAGGCTGAGGAAATATCATCTGTTGCAACTGCGCGCAACCAGAACACTTGGCAAGGGATTTTTAGAATCCTTGCAGTACATGCAACTATTGCAACTCGTTTGAACATGTTATAGAAGATTGCTCTATGCTGCTAGTTAAGCTGCAAGAAAGACGAGAACCTCGGTAGAATCCACAAGTGCAATTGATATATGCTAAGCCTCGCAGGGAAGACCCTAAAGTCATTGTTATCACTCGAGGAGATGTTGCTACAGGAGAGGATAGAATGACTCAAGAAAAGATTGCAGAAGACTCAGGTATCAGGAAGGCTGTAGAGAAGACCCGAACTTTCGATGCAAAGAAAGAAAGACAAATATTTGGGGAAGCAAGACAAGAGTTTAAATCATATCAAGGTTCCTCATAAAAAATACAGCCAAAAATAAAAGAATATGGAATGCCTCAGGCATTTGATCAATCTACTTCGCCACAAGAGGGAAAAGAGGTAAGCAAGCTCATGGAATTTTTATGCACCTGTTTTAAGTTGATTCGGGATAAAGGCGATGTACAAGAGCTACATAACTTAATCAAATAGTATGAACTAGGAAAGATAGACCCCTTACTGAATAGGGCAGTACATCAAATCGAAAAAAGGAGAAGGACAAATAAAGAATTACACTTGAACGCTCAAATAGGAGAGTATGATATAGACTATGTGGTCCTCGACTTAGGGTCGGAGGACAATGTCATGACGAAGCAAACTTGGGCACTGATGGGGAAACCAAAGTTGATCTACTCCCCTATCAAGCTTAGGATGGCTAACCAACAAGCTGTCATCCCATTTGGCAGATTGGAACATGTCCCTGTGGACATCAATGGAGTGAGAATGTTCACAGATATTGAGGTAATTGAAATTGTTGATGACAGTTGCCCTTAACCTACACTATTAGGAATTGATTGGGCCTTCGATAACTCCACAGTGGTTGATCTGAAGAAAAGATGAATGACATTTGAAAGAGATGGCCTTCGGATCATTGCACCCTTAGATCCAGATGAGGGTCCGCAATATACAAAGCCTATCAGAGAAGAAGACCACGCATACGAACTGGAAAACATATACAAATTGACAGCTAGATAATAGGATTACATTAACCCTACAGCCGATGGGAATCTGAGCTAGCGAAGTGAAAATGCATGTTCATCATATTCAGAAGAAGTGTTGGAGAACTGGTAGAACCTAATGTATGGAGTATCTACCAGAAGATGTGCCAGATTAACTAGAGAAGTTCGCTGGATCAACACAACAGTAAGTAACTTACCCACATTTGATGGTCTGAACCCTTTAGAAGCCTTCCTATCAGATTTTGAAGCAAGCATACCAACACAACAGAGGTTGTTGGAAATGAATGAGGCCTAGAAAGCCACACCAGCAAGATGGTGGGGAACCCACAAAAGCAATATTATAGACTGGTTACAATGCCAAACTTTGTTGACAACGCGGTTCTCAGCACAAGTAGAAGGATGCGAAGCAAGGTACACAATTCGAAGTTGCCCAAAAGACCATTTGTGGAGCTGCAAAGAGGCCTGGAGTGACATTCCCCAAGAACAATGGGTGCATAGATTCATTAACACGCTGGACACAACCCTATCAACTGGTACCTTCAAGCGAAGTTGCACATAATCACTACAGACTAGAAAGGTATGATTCAGAATTTTGTAACCACTTTTTTATTTGAAAGTGAATATCCTTCAGTAGAACAAGCATTACAGATTGTGAGACAAAAGGTATTCGAAGAGGCATCTAGCCTCCCTATGGAACAAGAAGAGGACGAATGGACTGCGCCTCTCCAAAAATTGTAGAGTTTCTACAACATCAATGCCAACGATGATGATCCCAGGAAGGTAAACATCACTGAAACAGAAGGCCAAAGAGATGTGGAAGGATTGGGAGTTGAGCTACCATTTATTGGTCAGCCAATCAAGATTAAAAAAGTCAATATTGGGACAGAGGAGACACCAAAGCTTTCCAATGTCGGAGATTACTGGGATGTTGCTACCATTGACAAGATTATAGAGTTGATGCATGAATATCAGGACTTGTTTCCAACCAAGTTCACTGATATGAAAGGTATCAAAGGTCCTATGGGAGAGATGAGGATACCTTTGAAACTAGGTGTGAATCCAGTCAAGCAAAGACCCTACAGATTGAACCCAAAATATAAGGAGAAAGTGAAAATTGAGCTCAACAAAATGCTGGAAGCAGGGATTATTGAACCTGTCGAAGAGTCTGAGTGGAATAGCCCTATGGTGGTACAAGACAAGAAGACAGGTGAGATCAGGATCTGCGTATATCTCAGGAAGTTGAATGATGCATGACCCTTTCCTTACACCATTCACTAATGAAGTATTAGACAATGTGGGAGGCCAGGAGGTATATTCCTTTACAGATGGATTTTCAGGATACCATCAGATCCGGATTGCCAAGGAGGATCGCCATAAGACCACTTTTGTCATAGAATGGGGATCCTACCAATATACAGTGATGCCATTTGGACTGAAGAATGCCCCAACCATCTTTTCCAGGGTGGTGGTCGAAGCATTCAAAGAATTTCTGCATAAATTTTTAGAAGCATACTTTGATGACTTGACTGTGTTTAGTTTGTTGAAGAATCACATTGAATGTCTGAGGTTAATGCTAGACAAATGTAGACAGTGCCAAATTGCTTTAAATCTAAAGAAGTGCATATTCTTCTCACCATTTGGAGTGCTATTAGGTCATATTGTATGCTAGCAAGGATTACTGGTAGATCCCTCTAAAATCGCCATCATAGTTGATTTGTTGCCTCCTACTTCAGTCAAACAACTATGCACTACGGTAGGACATACTGGCTATTACAAGAAATTCATTAAAGGCTATGCTTAGATCAGAGCACCGATGGAGAAGATGTTGAAGAAAGATTGTTAGTTTGGTTGGACAGACAAATGCCAATAGAGCTTCGACACACTAAAACAGAAGATGGTGATTGCGCCCATTCTGGTCTTTCCAGATTGGAGCAAGGTGTTTCATGTGCATGTCGATGCGTCTTCTATTGCCTTAGGAGCAGTATTGGCACAACCCGAAGAAGGGGATATCGACCATCTGTTAGCTTTTGCTAGCAGGAAGCTATCTACAGCTGAAGTTAATTACACCACTACTGAGAGAGAAGGATTAGCCATGGTGTACGCGCTGCAGAAATTCCTTCACTACTTGTTGGGAGGACACTTTAAAATGTTCATAGATCACTCTGCACTGAAGTACGTAGTCAACAAGCTAGTGTTGGGGGAGGGCGAATATGCAGATGGCTTCTGTTGTTTCAAGAATATGATTTTGAGATCATAGTTAAGCCAGGAAGAATGAACAAGGGCCCTGACCACTTGTCGAGGTTGGAACATGGTGAAGAACCCACCAGTTTGGAGGATACACTACCGGATGCACAACTGCTCGCCATTAGAAAAATCGATGACCACTTCGCAGATAGTCCAGTTCCTGTCGATAGGAATGACACCTAGTCAGTATACAATTCCCCAGAAGAAATGGACCATCCGCTGTTCCTTTTCATACTTAGTGAATTTTATGCCTGCGGTTGCTGAGTTGGTGCAATTCAACTCTTCTGCTTTTTGTTCCGTCATCTACATGTACCACTCAAAATTTCCGTGATCTACAATTCCACTGCGAACTTCTTCATCCTTTTTCCCTTCTTTTCTTCCCATGTATTATGGGACTATAAAATATGGACATGATATTTTATAGAGCATGTATGGATTCCTCATTCCATATGTAGCGACATTTTGGATCGTGGGTTCTCAGGCGGGCGGGCTCAAAATTGGGCCTCCATTGTTCCGTGCCCTACAAATAGCACCCTGAATTCCGCGATATACAAATTGACAAGTGGACATGCGGATTGGCGGACTCAACATTGCACTTCTATTGTTCCCTGTCCTCCAAACAGTGTTCCTAGTTTCGCGATATAGAAATTGACACAAGGAATGCAGGGCTAGCGGGGTGGAGATTGCCATTGTTTACGGATGCTAGTCCATATGAAGTATCTAAGAGTATCTAAAAAATTATTTTGAATACTAAATTAGCTCTTAGTAGTGACAACTAAACACAGAGGTACGAAACAATGGATTGGACAAATTTTGACTGGAAGATGTATATAACTGAACAAAAAGGAACATAATTCAATTGCACCAACTCGACAACCGTGGGCATAAAATTCACTAAGTATGAAAAGGAACAGTGGGCGGTCCAATTCGCTATGCGAGGATATATATGGAGATGAAATTGGCGCTAACTCGACAACCGTGGAAATAAAATTGGCCAAGTATGGAAAGCAACAATGGTTGGTCGGATTCGTCGTGTGATTATATAGATGGAGATAAAGATATGTGAACCTGCCAATGTTGGGGTTGCACATTTTGTGAACCCGACAATAGGAGGACCCAAAACAGGATGCAAAGGTGTCTGCAGAAGACATGAGGCCTGAACGTTCTAATTGTATCACTCTGAACATTTGAATGCGTAATCCATAACACGGAAGAGCGGATGATGTCGCAATCCTGTAGTCAATTTGTATATTGCGACATGTTGGATCGCGGGTTCTCGGGTGGGCAAGCTCAAAATTGGGTTTCCATTTTTCTGTCCTCTACAAATAGCACCCAGAATTCTGCGATATACAAATTGACAAGCGGACTGGTGGACTCAACATTGCACTTCTATTGTTCAATGTCCTCTAAACAATGCTCCCAGTTTCACGATATAGAAATTGACACACAGAATGCAGGGCTGGCGGGGTGGAGATTGCCATTGTTTACTGAAGCTAATCCCTATGAAGTATCTAACAGTGTCTAAAAAATTATTTTGAATACTAAATTAGCTCTTAGTAGTGACAACTAGACACAGAGGTACGAAGCAATTGGGATTGCACAAATTTTGAGTGGAAGATGTATATAATGGAACGAAAAGGAACAAAAAGGAACAGAGTTCAATTGCGCCAACCCGACAATCGCGGGCATAAAATTCACTAAGTATGAAGAGGAACAACGTGCGGTCCAATTCACCATGCAAGGATATAGATGGAGATGAAATTGGCGCCAACTCGACAACCGTGGACATAAATTGGCCAAGTATGGAAAGCAACAACGGTTGGTTAGATTCATCGTGTGATTATATAGATGGAGATAAAGATATGTCAACCCGCCAATGCTGGGGTTTCACATTTCGTGAATCTGGCAACAGGAGGATCCAAAACAGGCTGCAAAGGTGTCTACAGAAGACCCAAGGCCCCGACGTTCTAATTGTATTGCTCCAAACATTTGAATGCATAATCTATATCACGGAAGGGCATACAATGTCTGAATCTGGTAGTCAATTTGTATATTGTGGACCGTGCAATCCCAACTGTTTCGTACCTCTGTGTCCAGTTGTCACTACTAAGAGCTAATTTAGTAATCAAAATAATTTTTTAGATACTGTTAGATACTTCATAGGGATTGGCATCCGTAAACAATAACAATCTCCACCCCGCCAACCCTGCATTTCGTGTGTCAATTTCTATATCGCGAAACTGGGAGCGCTGTTTGGAGGACACAGAACAATAGAAGTGCAATGTTGAGTCCCAAAAATGTCGCAAGGTATGGAATGTGGAATCCGTAGATGCTCTATAAAATATCATGTCCATATTTTATAGTCCCATAATACACGGGAAGAAAATAAGGGAAAAAGGACGAAGAAGTTCGCAGTGGAATTGTAGATCACGAAAATTTTGAGTGGTAGATGTAGATGATGGAACAAGAAGCAACAGAGTTGAATTGCGCCAACTCGGCAAGCACGGGCATAAAATTCACTAAGTATGAAAAGGAATAACGGGCGGTCCAATTCACCATTCGAGGATATAGATGGAGATGAAGATATGTCAACACGCCAACGTAGGAACCCATGATCATAGAAACACGACTAAGTATATAACTAGAAATCAATAACACACGGGAAGAAGACAAGGGAAAAGTATCTCACCGAAGAACATCTAGTCTTTGATTAATAATGCAAATGCTTTCGAACCCCTGCTGAGTTCTCACTAGTTAAGGCATAAATTGCAGATCACAGAAGTAGCTTTCGTGACAGTGTGTCCACTTGTCACTAGTAGGAGCATTGTTCATGTATATCAGGAAGGATGCAAAGTTGTTGGGGATGGAAAGAAAGAACATATACTTTGAATGAAGTTAATGTATACGAGGAACCCGCGGTGGAATTGTAGATCATGGATGTTTTGAGTGCAAGATGTATATACCAGAACGATAAGCAACTGAGTTCGCAAGCCTCGGCCCCACAATGCCGACCATAAAATTGGCTATGGAAAGGAACAACGGTCGGTCCAATCCATTGTGTGAGGATATAGATGGAGATGAAGACATGTCAGCCTGCCAAATTTGGAACCGGATACCATAGAAAGGGCACTAAGTATATATTTAGAAAGAAATAATGAGAGGGAAGAAGAAAAGGCCAGTTCGTATGCGTCGATTTGGCAACCGCGGCCATAAAATTGCCTAGGTATGGAAAGGTACAGTAGTCGGTCAGATTCCTCATGTGAAGATACAGATGGAGATGAAGATATGTCAGCACGCAAACCCTGCAACCGTCGATCATAGAAAGATGACTAAGTATAAAACCAGAAAGCCATAATGGACGGAAAAAGAAAAAGAGGAAAAGAGATAAGTATCTGACTGTCGAAATTTTTTTTTTTTTTTTATTCGTTTATTAATCGCAAAGTTTTCGAACCCCTACTGGGTTCTCACTAGTAAAAGAATTAAGTGCAAATCATTGAAATTCTTTGGCTGCAAGATGTATATGACAAAACAGGGGACATATGTGCTGGGTACCGCGAACTCGGGGCTTGTTTCCCAGATAATTGGCTAAGTATTGGCCAAGACAAAGGTTTGATATCTATTTCAATAGTATTCATACTAGCATCTATGGAGAAAGTTTTCATATTTATCTGAATAGTATTCATACTAATATATATTAATGGATTGTTTCTATTTCAAATGCAAATGATCTCCCAATTTGCAAGATTCTCTTCGGTTTGCAAATTTCGTTGAAAGCACGAAAATTTTGACTGCAAGATGTACATAGCGCAACAAGAAACATGAATTTGCATTGTGGTCTCAGCGAGATAAACTCCTTATCATCTATTCATCTTGTATTGTTTGCAATGACATGAGCAAACACCAGCTCTCCATAAACATCAATTCTAAATTAAATTAAATGGAATCAATATTTGGTGTGACTTAAGTAATTAAAGCATAAATTGCAGACTACATAAGTTCTTTGGCTGCAAGATGTATATGACAGAACATGGAACATAATTGTTTAATACCACAGACCCAAACATAATTGCCTAAGTTTTTTGTATTTATTCCAATAGTACTGATATTAGTATATATGCACAGATATTATCAAATAGAAGAAGCTGCAATATATCCAACATACTGAACAACAACATTGCGTCAACAGTTGAGCCGCTTATGGAAAATTATTCTTAAATGTAAAATGTAAAGAAAGAATAGACCAGTCTTTATTTAGATTGAAGTAGTGGGGAGTAGAAAGTAAAGCTTCTTGTTCATGTTTAACGACACAGGGGAAGAAGGTACAAAATACAATTAAAACAAATACTAGAAATTGGAAAATACTAAAATATGTACATTGAGGAAGCTTCTTGGCAGTTTTCTTGACGTTCAAACTCTTTATTCGTAAAAAACGAGTTGAATATCAATTTTTGGTTTGTACTTAATCGGTGCTGCCAACTACATCTATCCCAGTCTTTTGAATACCTTGTCTCTTCCAGATATGGCCTGCTTACAATGGCCTGCTTATTCAACATTCCATTCTTTGTCAAGTATTAATTTCCCTCTGCCGTTGAAAAGTTGGGGTTTAAGGTGCTTTCTGTTAGCACTTGGTAAATTTCCTAGAGGTTGAAAAAGAAGAAATCTACAAAGGTAACCTTATCCAACCGCTTTTAAAGCTGGGATCTAGCCCTTCCAACTTCAGAGAGGGATCTCTCTATATGATTTAGCTTTGTTTTTAATTTCAGATATTAGGCTAAGTAAAAGGAACAAGTATGTTTTGTTGTAAAAGGGTTTATAAATTGGTTGAGACAGTTTACACATCCATTGGGCTATGGGGTCTGTATTTAATTAAATATGAGAAACAACCAGAAACGCCAAAGAAGTCCTTCACAGGGCGAGATAATACACTCACTGGATCTTTAGTAATTTAAATGACGGACAAAAGAAAAGATAAGAAAAATAACTTCAACTAACAAGCAGTTAAGAATTTATTAATTGAAGATATTAGAAGATAAACATTAAAATCTTTTAGAATCGGAAACAGGGTATCAAAGATAAATCTTGCAACATTACGCTATTCATAAAGATTAGTTCCATAAAAACAAAATGATTACGAAGAAAGAAAACATTCAACTTAGAAGATTGACATCACCAGTGAACATACGCAAGAATCCTGTAAAGTGCCTCTTCTTTATTAATGGTAGATCCCTTCAAAAATAGTACAGTTTGATAGCAATAGGGTGTGCAAATCAACAACCCTCAATACATCGAAAGATGAAGTATTTATAATTCAAAAATACAAACGTTCCTGTCATAACTGATCAGGACGTGCTCATGCTATTTTTAGTCTAACTAACTTAACTAATCAAAACTGCTTGATGACTCGATACAACTGTATGCTGAATTTCTGGGGTAGGGAGGTGCCTTCGCAACCTCTTCTGACTGGACAGGTGACTGGTTGGTGACAGCTCATCTGCTAATATAGTAGATCACACAGTTCTTCCCATCTGAGATGACCTGGCACTGTGACTTTAAGCAGTCTCCGATATACTTCATCCATGTCTGTGTACTTAGAAAATGTAGGCTTGATGATGAATATGTGTTTAATCTCATGTTGGATACTAATATCCAATTGCAAGGCATCCATGAATGCTTTTCCTGTGATGCTTCCCTGTATACCTGCAAACTTGGAACTGTCCTTAGACACTTCAGTCAACTTTTTCTTGTAATCAGGTAGTCTCATTAATTTGTCATTAATGACCTTCAGACCAGGCATGCCCTTCCTTTGAAGAGCATCTATCTTGTTGAAAAACTTCTGCACTCCTTGATCCATGACTTGAATCTTTTCCTCAAGCTGAAGCATGAGACCTCTTTTGGTTAGAACCCGTTTCACCTCCAATATAGTTTATGTCCTGTCCTCAATCTTCAATTCTTCGAGTTCCTCCCTGGTCTTGGAGTTCAGGAACCTTATGATTTCATTGGCTTGTGCAGGCATGTCTCCCAGCTCCATTCTAATTTTCTCAACAGCCTGATTGCTCCTCTCGAGCAACTCATTTTGTTCAAACATGATTTGAACCATTGGCCAGATTTCATTTATTGATTTGGAAATATCTGTCCACACAATCTCTTTGACCTCAGCCAAAGTCTTCCCTGCCATTGTCTGCTTTTGGAGCTGCTGTAACTCCTTCCTGATTTGTTCATTCACCTTCTTTTCTTTAGATAGACTTGTCTGGAAAGAAACTTTGAGCTCTTGGAGGTTCTCCACTTCTTTCTTAAGCCTGTTGATTTCTGACTCTTGCAGGTTCATCCTCTCCATGGACTTGGCAAGGTCTGTTGTTCCTTCTGGTAGTGACACTGGTGTTGCAGATGGTATCGTTGTCACTGTCGCTGTGCTCAATCCTGTAATTGGGATAGCGCTCAATGAAATGCTTTCCATTGGCTTCATCTACTCTCTCTCTTTTAGTAGTTTCTCCATCTCAGCCTCCATCTCTTTGAGCTGAGCATTCTGCTCCATGAGTAACTTCAGCATCTCATCCTTCTCACCTTCCTTCTCTGCTATCTCCTTTGCTTGTGAGTCCTCTGTGGGCGAGAGCTTCAACTGTTTTCTTAAGGATGTGATGTCAGCATTTTTATTTTTAATCATCTCTTCTGCAGCTTTCACATTTGCAGGATCGTAGCCGATCTTTAAAACCAGCTCTTCCAACGTCTTGATTCTGTTGTCTTTAGCAAAAGATGATATTTTTTCCATCTTGAGCTGTGTCTGAGTGTTGTTCAATGATACTTGCAATTTTGCTGCAGAAGTTGTAGCATGTGCCAATGTGTGAAAAATCATCTCCCCAGTTTGTTTGTGCAGATCCATCTGATTTGCTGGATGCACGTCCTTCGCCTGGAACTCGAAGGTGGCCCTTTTGTAATCTGAGATTACCTTGGGATCCAGTACCTGTGCTTGTAGGTAAGCCATATGCATCCTACCCTTTTCTGTGTCAAATGCCGAAAGAAGCCTATGCTGAGCTGTGGAAGATTGCTTCCGAAACTGGGCATAAGTGCTACTAGTGAGGGTCTGATTCTTCTTCTTGATCAATTCATATTTCTCAAAAATGCCCAATTTGGGCACAGTCTTGCTTTGCTGAGTATCCAACGGAGAATCTGTAGATTTCTTCGGTATAGCTTTTGTGATTTCCTTATGCTGGCTCGAACCGAAAGGTGGCGTGACCGGCTTAACCCCTGTGGTGGTTACTGTGGTAGTTGGGGCTTCTTGTTCTATTGTCGGGCCTGGCATTGAAACTGTCTTGGACTTTTTGGTGTGAATCTGAAACTCTTCTGCTGACACCTCGGTTACAGGAGACGACGACTCCTGTCAGGGCCTCTTCTCCTTGGGGACCTGAGGTGTGGTAGTGGGAGGTACACTCGTTGAGGGCACATGCTGTTCCAAGTCCATCAAAGTGTCAGGCAACCATACTGCCTGATTTGCAAATTTCTCGATCTTTTGCTTGGACTCATGAGCATACGGGGCATTTTTGTTTTTCACCCTCATATTTGAAATGATCCCGTATGGATCACAGTGCTAGATGAAACTCGTAGAGAATTTCATCTCCTTCAACATTCTATCTGCTTCTTCCCCTGCACCTCGGCTATTGCAGATGAAAGAACCAATTTGTCCCTTGATCCTCAATTGCTATTTTTTCTTAAGAGAAACAAAATGAATGTCATCTGAATTCATTATCTGCCTAATATATTCTAATGCAAAAATCCTTACCGGCACATATCGGGGTAGTTTGTAAGGCGCCAATTCGCACCCAAAAACTTTGATTTCGGTGTGATTCTGACATAAATACCAGTCTCCTGTCTTAACGTTGTCCGAGAGATGCAAAATTCTCTGGACTTCATCATTTATTCGTGGCTCAGGCATGCCACTCAACATACTTACCACAGGGTGGTAAAACTGGCCAATGAACGTTGTGAAGTCGTATTCAACAGAATTATGTTTCAGAAGGGAAGTCCACGATGTGACTGGCTGGGGCCTCCCGTCGGCGTCCATCTTCTGCATGGAGAAATTGAACCCGTCGGCTTGAAAAAAGACGAACATGTAAGCCAGAATGGATGAATACCTAAACATGCCTTCTGTGGCGAAATTCACAAATTGTTCATGGATATTATTGGCCAAGAAGGTGTTGTAGTCGAACTGTGTGGTCGACTGTTCATCGTTTGAGAAGATGGACAGAAAACCCAGGATGGGATCATCTACCCATTGATCAGAATAGTAACCAAGCAGGGCACACAGAGAAGAAATGATTTGATTTCCTTTGGTGGAGAACATGGAAGAAGGGTAAGGGGGACTGGTGGAAGGGAGTGGAGCAGAAGTGGGGAGAAAAAGCTCGAAGATATGAGCTCTCTGAGGGAAAGTCATTTTCTGATATAGCTCAGTGAGGATTTCTAAATTGAATGGGGACGCAGATTCAGCACAGGTAATTTGCATCATCTGGTCAATATCTTCGGGGGTGATAAAGAAAAGGACGTCTCCAGATGAAGAAACGATGGCTTTCTGGTCGGGGAGGTAATGGCCCTGGCATTTGAGGGCAAACTCGGGGAAATTATGAATCTGGGGGAAAAAATATAGGGGAAAATTGGACTCCCAGAGTCCAATTTTGTCGCTCTGGTCCAGGAAAACCTCCCGGAGCCATGACCGAAGATCAGAAAAGTCGAAACTGCATATAGTATCGGCTATCAAGCGATCTTTATCAACCAAGGGAATTTTATCCAGGTCAACCGGAGGAGGAAGGAAAGGATTCTCTTCCTCTTCCGATTGTTTTGTCTTTGACACCATTTCAGCAACTGTACCTGCAAAAAACAATACGTTAGTGGGGTCGACTGACTGTAGGTGAAAACGATGCAGGAGCAATGGAGGAATAGGAGGTTTCTGGCGCGACGGATGAATAACGACTGAAAAGGAAAACGGTAGTTTTATTCAAAAATTGGGGTCGGTTGGGCGCGGGAGATAGGTCAGCAGGATAACGGGTATGTATCCTGTAATAAATGAACAACAGGCCACTAGGGATGAGGTGGCAGATGACGGTGGCCAATGCATACGGGTGAGTGACGTGGAGGCATGTGATTGGAGGTAAACGTCGCCGAAGTGGGCTGGTCATGAATGAAAAGGGTAAAGGCCTGACAGCAGGGACTGACAACAGTTATGGGATGGTACTCAACTCGGGAGCAAGTGGGACAAGTGGACTTAGTGGAGGATGACATCCCGGAGTGATGGGGGCTGTTAGACGACACAATGTGAAAAGACTTCCGGACCAATAAGACAATGCCAACTGTAAAATGGGCCCACTGTACAGAATATTCTTTCCGAACTCCCCCCCCTTTGATTAAAAGAAGAACTCCAAGGGGGGTCCGAAATCCATCGTGATCCATTGATCTGCGCGCTGGTTTCCTGACTGTAGATCTT